>SEYY01009212.1:25000-47796 GCA_009176605.1 Armadillidium nasatum
TCTGTGGTGATTCCACTCATACAGATCAACTCTTTCACTCAGTAACACTCTCCAGTCTCATTCTGCCCATTGAATTATGGCGTCACTCTCCATATACAGCCGTTATTACCATGGACACTGTTCCTCTGAACTCTCAAGTTACTTATCTTACTTTGAGAGTGAGAAGGGATAAAGTGAAAATATTGACTCATGGGTGAGGTTGATCATTTTAGATTGAAACCGTACACCAATTGCGAAATTTGTCTAGTAAATTATTTCATTTTTAAATTTTTTAATTATTAAAAAATGCCAATTTTGTTTCTTATTTGTCTTACTTCATCAATCATTTTAAGCAGTTGATAAGACCTAAACTTTAAACTCATTATTCAGGTATTCATATAAGGTGGTAGAAATGATAATTTGATTGTAATAATGTATACATATCTCTGTTTTGTCAATTTTATTAAGTTTTAACTTTGAAGGCTTATAACTTGTTTAATTTGTTAACATTTTCTGTCATATGGCTTTTTGTCATAATTTGTATCATCTTTTTAGTATTCCTATTTTAGACACTAAAGGTAACTAAATTTTCCTATTTCTTGAAATTATAATTGTCTTTTATCATTGTCTAATTCTCCTTTATACAGGAAAACAATTGGTGATTCATTCATTCACCAGTAATGTTCAAATTTGACGAGAGAAAGTGTAAAGATTTGGTTGCTGTGAAATCTAGGATTGTTAACCTGAACTTATAGATAACTTACCCTGGAATTTCTACTTGAGAAGTAAGTTTTAAGCATCAGAATTGATACCATCTATATTAAACCTTCAGGTTAGTCAATTTTCATATTATATTACATTTGGGTTAGGAACTCAATATTAGAAATTTATAACAAAACTTGATAAGACATATTAATATTAGTGGAGTTAAATGACCATTTTGCAAATCAGCAGTTCTTTTTCCATCTACAGTATGGAATTATATATATATATATATATATATATATATATATATATATATATATATATATATATATATATATATATATATATATATATATATATATATATATATATATATATATATATATATTATATATATATATATATATATATACAAAAATATGAAAACAGCTGGTTAATGCATAAATTTAATTTTTATGATGTGGTATTACCTTTGCATTCATAACCGCCTGAATTCTTCTGGAAATAGGAAAAAATAATTCCTGGTGTTAATGGGATGTTATGCTATTTATGCAAAACTAAATTAAATTCCCGTAGGGTTGGTAAAGGTGGATAGTGATCCTAAACCATGTTCTCCTTTATTTACCACAGGAGCTATTTGATATTTACAGGCGAGTGTGAGGTTCTTGTTTATCAAATAATGACTGGAGAACATGAACTGTTTATATTATGGCCTTATCATCTTGGTAAATGGTGCCACCCTCAAGGTACAATCTCTGTATCATTGGGCAAACCAGCTCATCCAAAATATGTATGTAATCCCTGGCAGTTACATTGTTGTGCATGGTGATAATTGGGCCTGCAGAATACCATGATATAGGTGCTTAAACCATGACGGAACCTCCTTCGTGCTTCACTTTTGGCAAGAGACAGTCCATATTACTTGAATGGTGTTCCTCACTTATAAACTATCGGAGTTTGAGAACATTGTGAAGGTATATTCATCTGACGAAAAGACTGTCTTCTATGGCAGTCTAATCCTTATGAGTGTTGCAACCGCTCTCCACCTTTTGACATTCGTGCCGCTTACAAAAGTGGTGATTGCAGCACGCCTATGAATATTCAGTTTATTGAATCCTCCTTCCTCACTGTTTTTCTGCTGAGGGCGTTTGCAAGATTTGTATTAAGCTTAGAAGTAACTTTTCCTTTTGTTTTCTTATTTTTCATAACAATCCTCGGCAATGCCAGTCTTTCCCTGTCACCTAATTTCGACTTACGCTCATGCTGGTGTTTATCAAATGATAATTTTCCGAAAGCACAGTATGTCCCCATGACCTTGGACACGATATCTTGGAGCCAACAGTTTTCCCACTTTGAAACAGAATTTTGACCTCAAAGCAAGCAGCTGATGATTCCTACTGTCGTTGTAAGTTACTTATAACAAGTGACACGAGAGTCTGTGGGTCTTTTGATTTTGGGTAATTGATGTGTCAAATTTACACATTTTTTCTTTCTACTGCTTTCATACTTTTGTTCAGTCCCTATATATATATATATATATATATATATATATATATATATATATATATATATATATATATATATATATATATATATATATATATATATATATATATATATATATATATATATATATATATATATATATATATATATATATATATATCAGTTCAGATCTTTTTTATGTATTTGTTATATTAACTCTAAAACGTCCAAGTATTCGTACAATCCCATGTTGTCTAGTGGCTAGGATACCTGGCTCTCACCCAGGAGGCCCGGGTTCGATTCCCGGCATGGGAAGGTACTTTTTAATATAACCAACGTTTTAATACTAGAGGTTAATTAAAGTATATAAAAATTAAATTTTAGTCGTATTAAAAATGGAAATTTTCGTAAAATTTTAAAAAGTCATAAAATTTTGGTTATTTCCCTACATTTGTATTTATTATCTTTTTTAATAGTTCTTTTGCTTTAATTTAAGCAGTGTAATTAATTTCTAAAGACGTGATAAAATGCTTAGCAACTTTGTGAAATAAATTTAAATTTAATAAACATATTTCGTAGTTTTTTATTTATTATTATTATTATTATTATTATTATTATTATTATTATTATTATTATTATTATTATTAGCTGTAAGATAAATATCCAACAACTACCACTACGTACGACTTAAATCCTGTTATATTATGACATACTTGCGTAGTTAAGAGAAATATTGCATTTATGTTTTTTTTTTTATCTTTATATAAATTCGTATTCTCTTAGGCTCATGAATATATATAAAACATTTTTTATTTAATTAATGGCGACTCCGTAGAATTTAAAAGTAAAATGTAACTCGAGTTAAGGTCCTACACAAAGTTATCAGGGCTGTGGAGTAGGGATACCGAAAGAGTACCGATATATATATCAATATTGATATTTTTTTACGAGAGTATCGAAAAAAATCGATGATATTTTTATAGTCTATATACCTATATTTTATCTTTGGTTTTGAATCATCGAATATATATATATATATATATATATATATATATATATATATATATATATATATATATATATATATATATATATATTATATATATATATATATATATATATATATATATATATTTTTAAAAAAAATAATTTTTTTTTTTTTTTTTTTTTTTTTATAAAATAAAATTTAAGCAAAATTGATGTTTTTTTTTATTCTTGCATGCTGGATGTTGGCTCACTAGAGATTTTTAGAGGATATATATATATATATATATATATATATAATATATATATATATATATATATATATATATATATATATTATATATATATATATATATATATATATATATATATATATATATATATATAATATATATTCTCTTTACCCCGTTTCATCGCCAATATTGTAAAGAGTTGACAAATTCACTTGACCCTTTTTCAATGCGATGTAACGTTGGTGCCCTGTCTCTTTTTCTATAGGTACTACATTGGCAAATGCTCGAGGGAACTGTTCACTCGCATACCTCCACCTTTACAGCTTCCTCGTAGCACAAGGGGTTCATTGTATGCACATAAATTTTGTGAAGACATAGGCAACTCCAGGCTTGTTCGCTGTGGTGCCTCCTTTCTAGCCACCTCTGTTTTGTGGAATTCTCTCCCATCTTCTGTGTTTCCTGCTGAATTTAATCTCCATTCCTTTAAAGCCCACGTCTTTGCTCACCTACGAAATTTGGGTTAGGTGGGGCTTGTGGGTTGTTTTATCTTTTCTATTGCTCTAACACCCCTTCCTTGAATAGGGCTCTGCCCGTGAGTGGTGGTGATGTAAAAAAAAAAAAAAAAAAGCCGGTTTGGGGGACTGTAAGAAAGAGGGGAAACAATTAAGGATAGTTAAAAATGTGGAAGAAAGATATGCCAGAAATGAAAATAAAAATTAGGAAATGAATCGTAGATAAGTAGTCCTACCAAGTAAATGAAGATACTTAAATAACTACAACATACAAGCACCTAACTCAGTCCATTTATTTTTTGATTTTAAGGTTATATAGCCTCATTAAAAATATTTTTAAAACTAATTAAATAGGCTTAAATGCGGGGGTTTGTGTTTAATTAACAGGAGATCGATGTGGCTTACTCAGGGAATTGGAGGGGAGGGGGAGGGGGGGAGTGGGAATAAGCCCTATAATTCTTTTAAAATTTCTTGCAGTCCTTCATTCATTCATTCCTATAAATGAGTTTGAAAACTTAGTGTAAAAATATGAAATTCAATATTGCATGTAATTATAATGCATTAATAATTAATGTATGTCATGATCATATACTATAGAATTATCAAAAATGATACCTTAACACCAGTGGCGAATCTAAGGTCGTCGAGGCCCTCTCATATATATATATATATATATATATATATATATATATATATATATATATATATATATATATATATATATATATATATATATATATATATATATATATATATATATATATATATATATATATATATGGGGATAGATGTCAAAAATGTGATATTTGAGAGTGTATTAACCAATTTTAATATGGAGCCTGATGAAGGTCTTGAGGAGAATGGTGGGAAATGAAGACATAAGAGGGAAATAGGTGTTGGACCTTTAATACATAAAATAGATGTAGCCAGACTGAAATTGTGGAAGCATTTGGAGAGGATGGAGGAGAATAGGGTGGCGAGGAGGAGGTGGGAATGGATGGCTGCTGGTGAGAAGACCGAGGAAAATATGGAGTGAATTGGTTGAAGATTCATTGAAGCGACCATCAACTGCTACTGATGGAACGGGTGATGGAAGAGGGAATCATTGTCGATAGGACGACGTGGAGACGGGAGCTGATCTCGCTGACAGGCTGAGGCCTTCCTGGGAGCGGAAGTAAGAAATTAATATATATATATATATATATATATATATATATATATATATATATATATATATATATATATATATATATATATATATATATATATATATATATATAATATTAAAATTAATAAAAAAAAAAAAAAAAAAAAAAAAAAAAAAAAAAAAAAAAAAAAACATTTTAAAATTTATTAAAATAATAAAATTTTTAAAATATACTTTTTCAGTTTCATCGTCAATATTACTATAATCATCTTAATCGTCCCATCACATACACACACACACGCACGCACACACACACACTAACGTACGCACATATATACATTGCATAAATGAAGTTGCAAAGATATTGTAATTATATATTAAATTTATAAATTTTATTGATAATTTTGTGGGGTGTTAGTGAGTAGCGTTTTTTTTATTCTAATTGATACTATGGGGTTTTTCGACTTATCAGTTCTTTTCAACTTATAAAGGAGAAAGACAGTTTTTGTTTTTTTTTTTTCTTTTTTTTTAATAATAAAAAAAGACGAATTAGAGTTTGCATATTTTATGGATAGCCCATTGGCAATTATGAAATATTATGCCTACCTACCATAGAGTATTCCACAAATTCATATTAAGCAAAAAATAATTTTAAGAGAAGACATAATGTAATTTGTACAGATTTAAGACAGATTATGTAATTAATACAGATTTAAGACCGATAATGTAATTAGTATAGATTTCGAAATTTTAAGACATCCAAATCTTTGAATTGAATCTTTCTTTATATCTACTTTTAAATGTTTTTCATTATTATAATATAAAACTTTACTCGAAAAATTCAGTCACTCTCGACTTTGGCGGATGAATGAAATTTAGTATGTAAAACACAAAATATTCATTCATTGTTTTGCGCAACAGTATTTATATTTTCTGATAAACAAAATTATGTTTACAGTTTCTTACTTTTACATTGTATATTATATTTTAAAGACCATTAGTCATATTTGTTAAAGAGTTCGCATACCTCACAACACCTTCCCCCACATCGTCCCCAAATGAAGGGGCAACCACGAGGGGACAGTAAATGAGCTTTCACTCGGAAAAAAATAAATAAATAATCCGGGTTTAAATTTAAGTAAGAAATATTTACCTGGGTGGCGTTACACTTCTTCGGGCATAGACTAGACCAAATTAGATGGGAAATGTTGGCTTCAGATCCTTTCTTAAATGCTGTGAGTTAGATTAGTCACGCGCATTTGAAATTATGTTAAAGAGTTCCATGAAATAATTTTAACTTCAAAGTACTTTCTCAGTGTCTAAAAAAAAAAAAAAAAAAAAAAAGCTGCCATATATATATATATGGATATATTTTATGGAAGAGCCTTGGTGTATGCCGGGTATAGGGCCTCTATGTAGGCTGCCAGCTCGTAGGTAGATACCGCTTCTCTAGGAGCCTCAGGGGAGCGTCGGATAGCCTCTGGTGGAAGGCTACTTCAAAGTTAACCACAGTCGAAGGCAAAAGGAACTGCCAAACTGGGTTTCCTTTTTGGGTAGCAGAGGCGTTGGAACTTCTTCTTCTAAGGGCAGCTTCTTTGGACTTCTGCTTGGGACTGCTTCTTCTAGGTCTTCTGTTTGGGACTGCTTCTTCTAGGTCTTCTGTTTGGGACTGCTTCTTCTAGGGCTTTTGCTTGGGACGTCTTCTTCTTGGGCAGCTTGGCTTAGAGGCGGATTCTTCTTCAGCTCCTCGGAATAAAGGGAAAGGTTACTACTATTTCTATGCCTTCTGAAATTATCTCAGTATTTGGGAAGGTGTAAGAAAAGTAGAGAGTTTTCCACTTTATTTATTATTCCCTAATTTTAACAAAAATTGTTTACAAAGTTATTATTATTAAAGTTTTACAAATCTATGTTGAAATATTATACAAAATTTTATTTATTTACATTAGAAAATATTATTTTATAATATATTTAAAATCTATATATAAAAATACATTAAATTTGAAATTTTAAACATTAACAATTTTTTATTTAAATTTTAATACAAAATAATATAAAATAAATACATTTTACATTTTATAATAGTTTTCCATAATGGTTTTAACTTGATGCAAATTTAGCGGTAAAATAGTTTTGGCGGGAAAAGTACATTAAAATTTTGGGACATAATTTACATTATATTCTAAAGGTTTTTATTTTTTAATTAATAGTTTATATTATTATATATATAATAATAATTATTTTAATAACAAAAAGCTTTATTTTTTATTATTAATTAGGTTTAATTAAGTTGCTATTTTTAACAAATAAATATTATAAAAAGTTATGCACAAATAATATTTTCTTTTTTCTATTTTATAGAAAACGTAAATTTTTCGGTTAACTATTTTAAACGACACTATATATCAGTTCCCCATCGAGACACGGAGTGAACATCTTCATGGAAGCGTACTCGACGGAAAGGATTTCTTCTGGAAAGTGTACTCTTGAGAATAGGAACCACTGGATGTAGAGTCGTCGTCCTAGTAGGAACATCAGGTGCATCAGAGGTAGGAACATCAGGTACATCGATAGCTTCTACTGTTACCGGAGAATGCGGGACAAAAGTATCTGCTACGATGTTTTCTTCCTTTGGTTGATGTGATGTATTGGAGGACGATTACTCTTTATTTGGAGAAAGGAGCGGTTTGAGTAATAGGAAGAGTCACTTTCGAAGTTAGGTGTTATATGTGCATTCTTTGTAGGTTGTTTTTCGTAGGTTGTTCTTTGTAGGTTATTTTTCGTAGGTTGATTATAACTTCTTTGCAGCAGAAATCCAGAGGGACAAATTGACCGTAAAGCATCCGGTGTAGAATTGCTCCAAAAGACGTCTAGCTGCTGTCCGTTATTTTTTAAGTTGAGGTGAATTCAATAAAGTTAGGCTTCTTAAGGAGTACGTGGTCCTTGTGGTATTTGTTCTTGTTGTAAGGACAAGAATCCACGTTGGAATGCAGGTTACTGAGAAGGTGGGCGGCTCCATTCCTGCAGAAGAGATGACTGTTGTTCTTGAGGTAGCTGGTGGTAGTGAGAAGCCATGAAGACGGGCAGCGTAGTCCTTGTTAGATATCCATAAAGTCCCGATGTTGAAGGGAGTTGGGCTGGTAGGCCCAACTTGTGGTTCAGGAGTTCGGCTGGTAGACCGAACTTTTGGACGAATCGCTGGGTCAGTGGTTGGGCTGGTAGGCCCAACTTGTAAATGGCCACCCATTTAGCAGCCAGCTTCCTCAGTTGTGTATTGCCGCTTCGAGGGAAGGGCAAAGGGAGGTAACAGCAACAGCTTCTTCTTGATCCCTGGATAGTTGTTTCTGAGCCATTTGCTGTGTTAGATAGCCGAGGACATAAAACTGTCAAGCTATCTATTCACAGTTCTTGGAGGTGGCTCTTCTGTGGGGACTTCTTTTTCTTATTGGGATTTCATCTTCTTGGTGGTACTGCTGCTGTTTCTGCTTCTTCCTTCTGAGTGAATTATCTCTACTATAATAAAGTGGAAAGTTTTCCACTTTATTATTCCCTAATTTTAACAAAAATTGTTTACAAAGTTATTATTATTAAAGTTTTACAAATCTATGTTGAAATATTATACAAAATTTTATTTACATTAGAAAATATTATTTTATAATATATTTAAAATCTATATATAAAAATACATTAAATTTGAAATTTTAAACATTAACAATTTTTTATTTAAATTTTAATACAAAATAATATAAAATAAATACATTTTACATTTTATAATAGTTTTCCATAATGGTTTTAACTTGATGCAAATTTAGCGGTAAAATAGTTTTGGCGGGAAAAGTACATTAAAATTTTGGGACATAATTTACATTATATTCTAAAGGTTTTTATTTTTTAATTAATAGTTTATATATTATTATATATATAATAATAATTATTTTAATAACAAAAAGCTTTATTTTTAATTATTAATTAGGTTTAATTAAGTTGCTATTTTTAACAAATAAATATTATAAAAAGTTATGCACAAATAATATTTTCTTTTTTCTATTTTATAGAAAACGTAAATTTTTCGGTTAACTATTTTAAACGACACTATATATATATATATATATATATATATATATATATATATATATATATATATATATTATATATATATATATATATATATATATATATATATATTATATATATATATATATATGGGACGATTAAATTTTTGACGATAACGATAAAATTGAAAAGTCTATTTTAATAAATTTAAAAAAGTTAATATGGGAAATTAAATTATCTTTCTATTCAAATGTCTAAATACACGTAATTTTTTATATATTTATATATATATATATATATATAATATATATATATATATATATATATATATATATATATATATATATATATATATATATATATATATATATATATATATATATATATATATATATATATCTTTGATTTCAAAACTTTCCTCTTTCGGTATCTATCCTTCTCTCTGTGTTAAGTTCAGGAAGAGCAGAAATGGCGTCTTTAAAAGAATTACATTATTATCCATTAATGAATTGGATGGGGTTGAAGGAGGAAGAATTGCTTCGGAATCGACAGTGGTTTTAGCGAAGAGTTCAGATTTATTAGAAGGCAAAACGACAGTTGTACAGTCGGAAGATAATAGTCGAAGAAAAGGGAAAGAAACAAAGTTAGAGTTGACATTTAAAAAAAAAAATGCCAGAAAAGACGTGAGAAAGAAAAATCAGAAAGATTGCTGAATTTTCGAGAGAGGAATGATTTTTTGGAGTTAGAAAGAATAGATTTTGTACCATTCCGAGATGAAATATGACTTGCATGAGTTTCTGGAGTTTGAAGACGACGGTAATCTTTGAAGATAGCATTCCTGAGAGTTAAACCAAAGTTTGTTAAGGTTTAGTTGAAGGAAAGAATATGGAATGTACGCCTCCAAGTCAGAAAAAGAGTAACCTTGGTTATGCGTTCTGCACACTCAGGAAAGGATTCCTTCGCCGGAAGCAATAATCATTCTAAAGGAAATCAAAGAAATTTAGTTGGCGTCACTGAAATGCCATAAACTGTTCTGCACAATCGACGGGTCCCATCCTGCGGAAAACTTGAAGAGGTGGAATAGGATACAGAGATAAGAAAGTGATCGCAGGAACCCGGAGGTGGATAGAGAATGCAGAATGTTGTAAAATTTTGATAATATAGAGATAGTTATTTGAGAATATGGCACTGAAAATTTTTTATGCATATGTAAATTGCATTAAATTGTCAAAAATTCATTATGTTTATCTTCTAGATTTAGAACCAGTTCTTCAAAGGATCTTGAGATATTCTAAGAAAATCTCCTCGATAAAATTTTGATCCCAAACTCTCTTTTTGTCTTAAACCTTTCCTCGAGATTATTGACATCACCCTGTGCACGAACCATTAACCTTACCATTAGTTGCTTCTTCTTAATCATGTACCTTGTTTCATCACTGCAAATATCATGTATAAAAATGTAGTTTATAACTAAAGTAAAAGTCGTAATTGTCACTACATTTTTTCAAGTCGTGAGGAAAGAATTTAAAAAAAAATATATTTAGTAAGTAAATCTGTGAAATAATAATTTGTAAAATTCAAATTAGTCACATTTTCTAAATATAGTAAATATGGAATAGCGATTGTGGTACATATAAAGATTCTGGAAACTTAAGAATTAAATTAATATTGATAATCAAGATCATAAAATTTTATTACATCAAAGGTCTTTATTATTATTATTTTTTATTTCAATTTTTTTTTTATGAATAATTAATCAATTGTGTGCGTTTTGAGTTCCTAGGATACCATACTTCAACAAGTCCCATGTTGTCTAGTGGCTAGGATACCTGGCTTTCACCCAGGAGGCCCGGGTTCGATTCCCGGCATGGGAAGTACCTTTTTTAGAACCTACTTGAAGACTTAGTCGTCAACCTTCAATGGACAAGCGACTTTGTGTTCATTGAGCAAAAATGGAATATTACCAGATCAATTCATTGTGAAAAAAAAAAAATTTTAATTGAAATATCTTGGATGTTATTCCAAGCTTTTATATGCCGAGATTTCGCAATTGATATCACTTTGCAATTTATAATTCGTTTTTAAAAAAAAATTATTTAGCATGTAATAGAAATTGTATTGTTGTGAATTTTTAAATTTAAATTTATTTGTACTGTAAAAACAGAAGTTTTGAACCACACACCAGAATAATGTGTAAATGTGCTTCATGTGACTTATATATAAGGCTTATTTTGGGATATTTCTGGTTTGTGGGTTATTTGACTCGTCTGTTATATCGTTCATGTGTGGCGTTCCATATTGGAAAAAGGTTATATAATTTATAGTTTCTCCATGGTAGATTTTTGTATTTGCTTAAAGCGTAAAAAAAAAGTAGAATAAAGAAATTTACTTTGTAGATAATTTGTAGATAATTTATTTTGTAGGAAGAACTTAAAATTAACAATTAATAGGGAGTCATTTCGAATAACGTGATCTCCAAGATTTTGTCTTTAAAAAGTATTTAGAATCGTAAGTATGATAATGTTATTTTAAAGCTGCATAGAAGTTTTGGAACCGCAGGTGAAACAAACAAAATGGGTAATTTAATAAAAAATAAAAAAAATAAAAAAAATTTGCAAAACATGGAAAATATTCAGAAAATTAGACGAAGAAAATGATGCAGGAGTACACACTAACAATAATAAGTAGGACATTAACGTAATGCAGTTTGATTTTACTTCTGAAGGTGTTTCATGTTGGGAGTTTTATGCCTTTGGGTGGTTAGTTTACCCAAATAGTTTTTGTTTGTGATTCAGAATGAAACTTTTCCCTTACGGGAATCGAATCCAGGGGCCTCCTGGGTGAGAGTAAGGTATCCTAACCATTAGTATTCAGTCGAAAATTATCTGCAAAAAATAAAAATAAGGTTAAAAAATTGTTTAAAAAAAAAAAAAAAAAATGAAAAAAAAAAAAAAAAAATATAAAAAAATATATATATATATATATATATATATATATATATATATATATATATATATATATATATATATATATATATATATATATATATATATATATATATATATATATATATATATATATATATATATATATATATATATATATATATATATATATATTCTTCTTTATTTTCCTTTCTAGTAGTTCTATAGCAGTTGTTGTAGACGGCCACCGTTCTTCATTTAAATCTGTAAATAGGAATCTTCAGGGATCTGTCCTTTCCCCCCGAATCCTTTAAAAACTCGTAACTCAAACCTTCGCCTGTCTTCAATAATCTTGGTGTTTCTTTTCTCCTAATTTTCTTGGAAGGAACACATTACTTCTCTTTATAAAGAAGCTTTCTAAGAGTTTGGGTGTTCTTAGGCGCCTTCGTGATTTCTTTACGCCTCCCTAGTTGTTTGCTCTTTATAGGGCTGTTGTTCGCCCTTGTATGGAGTACGTCTGACACATCTGGGGTGGTTCCACTCATACAGCTCTTCTCGAAAACATAAAAGTCTAGGGCTTTACGTCTTATAAACTCCTTTGCTCTTAATAAATCTCTCCAATCCGTTTCTGCTCGTTAAATTGTTGCGTCACTTTCTCTACGCTATCGCTATTACAACGGACACTGCTCTTCTAAAGTCACGTCGCATACTTCGTACTCAGCTGGTAAAGTCGAACACACTCCCCTTTTTCTGTTTTCCCAACTTCATTTGACTCACACACTTTTAAACGCCGTGTATTGGGACATGTCGATATTTAATCGGCCATTGATTCTGTTATCCGCTAACTCTTGTGGAAATTGGTTTTCCTCTGGCCTTTATTATATATATATTAATGGATTAATGGACTTTATAAATATATATATATATATATATATATATATATATATATATATATATATATATATATATATATATATATATATATATATATATATATATATATATATATATATATATATATATATATATCTTTAATGGACTTTATAAAGTTTTTTTTTATTAACAACCTTATTTTTCTTTTTCGCCTTTAATTTCAGAACGAGTAATATCCCATGTTGTCTAGTGGCTAGGATACCTGGCTCTCACCCAGGAGGCCCGGGTTCGATTCCCGGCATGGGAAGGTTTCATTTTGAATGGCAAATAAAAATTGACTTTAGTAAACCAACCACTAAAGCACATAAATCTCGTAAAACTGTCATCAGCACAAAAATAAATAATTTAAATCAAACTTAGATAGTCTATCATCTTAACAACATAAATTATTATTATTTTCTTCATTTTTTTTTACATTTATTATGTACTTTGCAATTTATTTTTATTCAATTTCGTTTTAGTAAATCAAAATTCATCTACGGTTTTGAAGTTCTTATGTGGTTTAGGAAGATCACTAATATAATCTTGATATGAAAGATCTATGCAGGGGAGATAAAGGTTTTCTCACTTATTTATTCGTTTTTTTAAAAGTTTTATTCAAAACAAATTGTCATCCTACAGTGATACTTCAAAGTAATATAATAAAACTGATATATATATATATATATATATATATATATATATATATATATATATATATATATATATATATATATATATATATATATATATATATATATATATATATATATATATATATATATATATATATATATATATATATACAATTTTTTGGTAAAAAATAATTTCATTTTTTTTTTCTTTTTAAAATATTAATACATTTTATTCATTTTATTAACGGAATTTGTTAAAAATAGCTTTTTTTTTTGTCGTTGAATTTATTAAGATTGCCTGATCATTCCCTGATCATTCTAATGATTAATATTAAATAATTAATATTAACATTATATAATACGAATGTTAATCAAAATCAGGGGAAGTAGTTCAATCACGTAAACGGAATAAAATTCTTAATAGGTACAAGAGACTGTTGAAAGACAAAGAGAGAGAGAGAGAGAGCTAAAAGCTTTTCGATCATTCAGTTCGAATCAATAAAGTCTTCCATCTTACGAGTGTCAAATGTTCCAAAATTTGAGTATAGATTCGTTGTAGATATAGTTATCTGGAAATGTGGCACTAAAAACTTTTTAGTCATTTGCAAATTTGTTTAAACTATCAAAATTTATTTGTGTCGTCGTATCATCTAGATCAACTCCTTCAGTGTATCTTTAGATATTACTCTTAAGAAAATCTCCTCCATAAAATTTATGATCTCAAACTCTCTCTTGGTTTAATTATGTACCATTTCTTGTTTCCTTGTATGAAAATGTAATCCGTTAGTGTGTTTTAAAGTAAAAGTCATAATTATCAACACACTTTTTGAAGTCAAGAGAAGAGATTTAAAAAAAAAAAATATAATTAATAAATAAATCTGCGAAATAATAATTTGTCAAATTCAAATTAATCACAGTTTCTAAATATATTAAATATGAAATAGCGATTGTGGTACATATAAAGATTCTGGAAACTATTAAGAATTATATTAATATTGATATTAATCATAGGATTCATAAAATTTTATTACATCAGGGTCTTTATTATTAATATTTTTTTATATTTTTTATTTATGAATAATTAATTAATTGTGTGTGTGTTTTTAGTTGCTAGGATACCATACTTCCACTTCAATAAGTCCCATGTTGTCTAGTGGCTAGGATACCATACTTCCAATTCAATAAGTCCCATGTTGTCTAGTGGCTAGGATACCTGGCTTTCACCCAGGAGGCCCGGGTTCGATTCCCTGCATGGGAAGTATTTTATTTTATTTTTTTTAAAGACCCCCCATACTTACTTGGGGGACTTGGTTGACATCCTTTAAGGGACAAGCCACTTGGTGTTAACGGTTCATTGACCAAAATAGACATTGGGAATTGGCGTGGTAATTATATATATATATATATATATATATATATATATATATATATATATATATATATATATATATATATATATATATATATATATATATATATATATATATATATATATATATATATATATTATATATCCGCTCTGGTGGGCAAAGGCCGGAGGACTACCAATATCCACCAGAGTCTGAGAACAGTCGGAAATCTGGTCTCTAAGGGCCGACGTGACCCGATACACGGCGTTTGAAAGTGTGCAAGTCATAGTAAGTTGGGAAAACAGATAAAGGAGTGTGTTCCAGACTTTACCAGTAGAGTACATGTAAGATTGAGCATAGTCGTGTCGCACGAGCCCTTCTCAATGGAATAGGTATGTTACGTAGAGTTCAGAAGAGCAGTGTCCATCGTAGTAGCGATAATATAGAGAGAGAGATGCAACAATTCGACAGGAAGAAAGAGATTGGAGAGAGTTAGTAAGAGCAAAAGAGTTTATAAGACGAAAAGCCCTAGACTCCACTTTTTCAAGAAGAGCTGAATGTGTGGAACCACCCCAGATCTGTGAGGCTTACTCTATACAGAGGGGAACAACACCCCTATAAAGAGCAAGCAGCTGAGGTGACGTAAAAAGGTAAAAAACCGCGAAGGCGCCTCAGAACGCCCAACCTCTTAGAAGCTTGTTTAGAAAGAGAAGTAATGTGATCTTTCCAAGAAAAATCACGAGAAAAGAAACATTGAGAATATTGAGGACAGATGAAGGTTTGAGTTGAGTGTTTTCGAAGATGTCATAGTTGTGTGGAAGATTGTGTCGAGTAGAAAGATGGAGGAATTGAGTTTTTGAGTCATTGAAAACGACCACGTTTTCTCTGCCCCGATTTGAAATACGAGAAAGATCAGAGGTCAGTTGCTCCAAGGCCATCCTTCTTGAATCTATTAACTGCTGTTGGGAGTCTTTCAAACTGAAAGGAGTAATGAATGGTGGAGTCATCGGCATAGGAGATAAGAGGAGACGAAGTAATTGAGAGAAGGTCATTGATGAAAATTAGAAAAGGAATTGGAGATAGGACAGATCCTTGAGGAACTCCACTATTTATAGATTTATAGGAGGAACGGTGGCCGTCTACAACAGCTGCTATAGAACGACCGGAAAGGAAATTAGAGAGAGAGGATAGATTCCAAAGAGATTGGAAATCAAAGTTTTGTGCCAGACTCTATCGAAGGCTTTCGATATGTCTAGCGCCACAGCGAGAGACTCACCGAAACCCCGAAGAGCGGAGGACCAAGAGTCAGAGAGATCTCCAGTAGAACGTTCTTTACGAAAGCCATTCTGGCGATCAGAGATAAGATTAGAAGAATTAAGGTGTTTCCAAATCTTTCTGTTAAGGATAGATTCGAAAACTTTAGAAAGATTGGAGGTTAAAGAAATAGGATGTGGATGAGTACGTTCAATAAAAACTTAAGACAACATGAGGGAGTTGGTTTTAGATTTGAAAATGTTTCATTTAAAGACTTTCATGCGTTTGAGTGGTTGGTTTACCTAAGAACTTTTTGTTTGTGTTTCAAAATGAAACCTTCCCATGCCGGGAATCGAACCCGGGCCTCCTGGGTGAGAGCCAGGTATCCTAGCCACTAGACAACATGGGATATTACTCAAGCAAAGATTAAATGAGAAAAAGAAAAATTAGGTTGGCAATAAAAAACTATTTATAAAAATCCATCAAAGTTATATATATATATATATATATATATATATATATATATATATATATATATATATATATATATATATATATATATATATATATATATATATATATATATATATATATATATATATGGGGACCGACCGGGCCCCGGCTAAAAATCAGGGAAAACCTGGGGTTTGCCTGACGTGGTTAAAATGGCAAATTATACTTATTAATGGTGGATTAAATCAAACAAAATATAAGAAAATTAAGATTTTTTCTTGTTTTTTTTCGAATATTTTCTTTTTCTTTTCTATTTTGACCGCTCCTCTTCTGCTTGTAAATGTCCATCTTTCCGTTTTGATTTTAGATGCCCCCATAAAGATTTGATTGAAAATTTTACTTCGGGCACCCGGAGGTCCTCTTCTAATTTCCTGACTGCAGATGTTACATTTAGCTATTTCGAGCCTATCCTTAAACATTGTAAAGTACTCCCATATTGCTGAAGCTGATCTTTTAAGCCATATTGACTGAAAGTATAAACAAAATAGTAATTTTGAAATAATGTAGCTAAATGATACAAGTTTGATACATAGCAATAAAATAACAATGATATGTATAAAATACAGGTTACATTGATAATTTTATATTTTACATTTTTTCAAACTTTACCTTAGGGTCTTACCTAAGGTAAACCTGTTGATTCAACTATTTGAATCAGAAAAAAAAAAAAAAAAAAAAAAAAAAAAAAAAAAAAAAAAAAAAAAAAAATTAAAATCAAATATTTATGTATTTTTTAAAACTTTTATACAAAATTGTAATTTTTTGAATTTTTTTCAGAGAAAATGTATATAATCAATAATTTAAGTAAATGCTGGCTGGCTATTCTACTCCTTCCTTATAATTAAAATAATCTCAATTACAATTTATATCTAATTTTTTTAACCTAAAATTTCATTGCTTTTGATCCTCTTTACAAATTTTAGGCAACCCCCAGCCCCGGTTGGTCCCAATATATTAATATATATATATATATATATATATAATATATATATATATATATATATATATATATATATATATATATATATATATATATATATATATATATATATATATATATATATATATATATATATATATATTTTTTATTAATAAAGTTCTTTACTTAATAGCCTTACCATTTTAATACGTAATTTCAAATTTGAAATATATCCCATGTTGTCTAGTGGCTAGGATACCTGGCTCTCACCCAGGAGGCCCGGGTTCGATTCCCGGCATGGGAAGGTTTCATTTTGAATGGCAAATAAAAATTGACTTTAATAAACCAACCACTGAAGCACATAAATCTCGTAAAACTGTCAACAACGCAAAAAGAAGAAATAGTTTCTTGAAATGAAACTCGCTAACTAATGAAGCATCTTAAAAATTTTAATTATTATTTTGTTGTACTACCTTTGTTATTTTCCTTACATTTACTATACCCTAAACATTTTTTATTTTTTTTTTATTTATTTAAATTTTTTTTTTAAATGAAACCTGACTACGGTTGCGAAGTTCTTATGTGTTTTTGGAAGAATATTACTATAATCTTAATACGAAAGATCTGTGCAATGAAGATTTTGCCTTAAATTATTTGAAGAGTCCTGTTGTTTATTTTCTTTATATATATATATATATATATATATATATATATATATTATATTTATATATATATATATATATATATATATATATATATATATATATATATATATATATATATATATATATATATATATATATATATATATATATATATATATATATATATATATATATATATATATCGACTCGGATTTTGCTTTGAACTGTACATGGTTCCTTAGTTTACATTATAATCATGGATTATTTAAACAAATTGAAGAAAACTTATGTTTACACCTTTACTATGAGAGAAACAGCTTATATTCTTATTTTTCAAAGAAACATTAAAAAGTTACTTTAAAAAAAAAAGCGGTGAAGGAACAGAAGAGAAGAACGATCTCTTGGTTCGCGCAATGTTGTTTAATGTCAGAGATAACAAAGGACTGAAATAGTTGAAAACTGTACTGTGATATGTGAGGATTCTTCAAGAAAATAGTAAAGTGGGTACTGAAAATCGTAGGACAATTTAACAAAAAAGTGATTTAGGAAATTTTAGGATTGTTTTTTTATTTATTATAAATTGAAAAAAAGTAAAATATGTTATTAATGTTATTAACTAAAATAGAAAGAAATCCTTTTTTAATGTTTATTGAATGTTTCACTTTATATTTTATTAATGTTATTTGTATCTACAAGTACTTGTTTTGACGTGATATGAAACCTCCTGACGACATAACATAATGTAATGTATGAACTTCATCGGTATCCCTCGCTGTTTGTTCTTGGTTATGTTTTCCCTGAAGTTGATCGAAGATAGCTTTACAGTATTATCCTCCTGAAATTATATGTCTTCACAATCCATGAATTGTTTTTCCAGTACTTACATCCTTATCACCAAAACGTCTTTGGGGTAAATAATATACCTTCCCGAATTTGGAGGCGAACGAAGAAAACTATAAACATAGAAATAAGCCTGCACAATGTTGACGTCAGTATTTTCACCTTCAAGTTCTGTTGGTTTTAGAACAATTCTGGATACAAATTCAAGGAATCCAAAGACATTTTCCATAATACACCTTGCTCTAGACAGCCTTCCACACATCCATAGTTTAGTGTGACTTATGTGAGGGTGCTATATGTTAAAAGGAAAAAAAAACTACTTTGCGACTCTTTCACAGTTGAGTCACTGCCGTATTATTTCATTTTCGTAAATTTTTATAGTCAGTCTTGTTTGTTTCATAACCCCCCAAAGTAGCAGTTTAATAAGTTTTGTTTTAATATTTTCATTGATTTCCGCCATTTTTTATATTACATATAATTTTTACTTCACTTCCATTTTTTTTTTTTTTTGTTGGTTGCCCACGGGTAGAGCTATATTCAAGAAAGGGGTGAAAATTTAAATACTTGTTTAGAAGTAACTAACCAGTCCCATGTTGTCTAGTGGCTAGGATACCTGGCTTTCACCCAGGAGGCCCGGGTTCGATTCCCGGCATGGGAAGACTTAATTTTTATTGACATCGAAAAACTACTAGATTTTATACTATTAATACTATGCTTGATAAATCTAAATTGTAAGTTACGCCCCAAAATTTCATCACTAAATGGTAAAGCGAAGAAGTTCCTCGAACTTGAAAAGTTACCGTAACATTCTTGTCTTTAATTAAGAAAAAAAATATTTTTCTCCCTTTGAAAAATACTCCTGACATTTTTGTCAAATGGCCAATAGAATACCCGAACACTGTTAAAACTTACTTCTAAGGTCACATTATATATATATATATATATATATATATATATATATATATATATATATATATATATATATATATATATATATATATATATATATATATATATATATATATATATATATATATATATATATATTGACCTGTTTGAAGGATAATTTTTTTTTGTTTGCAAGTTTTAGTCGTGCAAAATCCTGTTTATAATTTTAATTGTGTATTATTCCACAGCAACTTCGGGGTCTATAGAAATACAAAAATTTTTGGGAAGAAATATCAATTAAATTAGTTGTCTACTGTGGTACAAACGGTAGAGAGATTGATTCAAGTGCTTGATTGAGGGCGCTAGTTCGATCTCGCTTGGGGATCCTAGGTACAATCTACCTAAAAGTGCTCCCCTCCTTGAACAGGGCAATGCCCCGAGATGTTAACTTTTAAAAATATAATTAAAAAAGTACGAGTCAAAAATAGGATGTTTTTCAAAAGTTTCTCCTTTAATATTGTGCATCCAACATGTTAAAAAAGAAAATATTTTTGTAGTATTGGAATTTTTGGTCAACTACTAATTTAAAGTTTGTATTAAGTTTAATTTAAATTTAAATTTATTAATTTAAAGTTTATATATATATATATATATATATATATATATATATATATATATATATATATATATATATATATATATATATATATATATATATATATATATATATATATATATATATATATATATATATATATATATATATCAAAGCAAATAAATAAATTGCATCTCGTCAACATTTTAAAAAAAATTAGACAAAATTAAGCAAGAGTACATTACTACTAAGATATTAATGTAACAGAATTTTGATTTTAGAGGTAAATTAGTTTCATTTTGCGCTGAGATTTTTTTACACTAGTTTTATTTGGTGAGTGGTTGGTGTACACAAGCACTGTTTGTCATTCATAATGAAATCTTCCCATACCGGGAATTGAATCTGGGGCTCCTGGGTGGGAGCCAGGTATCCTAGCCACTAGATAGCATGAGATATTTTACTTGAAATCTGAAATGAAAATAGAGAAAAAAGAATTATAAGGTGGTTGATAAGAATTTTATTTAACAAATTTATAGGAGGGGATTTTTTTTTTTTTTGTTTTTGTTTACATGTGTATGACCGTAGCAAAAACTTGTGTACATTTTTATTTAAGTATTGCCCTAAAAAATTAAAACATAATAATAATACTTATATATATATATATATATATATATATATATATATATATATATATATATATATATATATATATATATATATATATATATATATATATATATATATATATATATTAAATAATACCTTTCTCTCTTACTCTTGTCCTCCGCATTTACCCTATGGCAGCGATGGCAAACCTTTAAAAGTTTCTGGGTCACTTTTAGTACATCTAAAGATTTTAGAAACTTTAACGGGTCACACATTTACTTACCTATATATTTTTAATGAAAGACTTGTTGCAGCTTGTTATTAGCCAATGCTTTAATTCGAGATTCATATTTTGTTGTCATAATCTTAACGGAAGCAGCACTCGTATCCATACCAAGGCGATTCCTGGTGGTGGATTTTATATAGTTCATAGATGGATGGGTTATTATTATCACAAACTAAAATAAACACAAAAAAAAACTAGTAGACATTAACACTAAACATTGACAACTGATAAACTGCAAAAAGAAAAAAAATCAATCATATATATATATATATATATTATATATATATATATATATATATATATATATAATATATATAAAAAAAAAAAAAAAAAAAAAAAAAAAAAAAAAAAAAAAAAAATATATATATATATATATATATATATATATATATATATATATATATATATATATATATATAAACTATTTCAGAAATGTTTCGATATTTTTTTAATTAGTTTACCGCCGCAATTGAACAAAGCATTGTGAAACTAGCAGAGGAACGGACGGAAGAGTTGGAAACCACGGCATACGTTTGATAGTGTTGCATAATTTCTGAGGTTTTTTTTTTTTATTTTTTTTATTTTTTTTAATCAAATTTCCTGAGTTTCCTCCTCGTCTCGTGGTATGGACCGACCGGGCCCCGGCTAATAATCAGAGAAATCCGGGTTCATTTAAAATTATACTTATTAATGGGGGGATTAAAATCAAACAAAATATAAGAAAATTAAGATTTTAATTCCATTATTCTTCGTTACATATTGGGTATGGCAAAATGAATGCATCATAAAAAAGAGGAAACAAATAATTCATTCACCTAATTCACTATCAGAACCTTCTTGAACATTAACATCTTAAGTTTTATAATTTGGGGGAGTGAAATGTTCAGGAACAGAGTTCAGTGACGTTGAATGTTACTGCTCTAAGATTGTATTTTAAAAACAGTAACATTTCTACATTTTTTGGCAATAGTTTGATTCTATCCTTTTGAATTGATTTCCCTACTTTGAATTCTCTTTCATTGGTGTTGGAGCTTGCTGGTGGGCACAAATATAATCTTGCTAGTGTGGGGAGATCATTCTTATTTGTCTTCCGGAAGGCAAGGGAGTCATCGTTGATGTTAATTTTTTTTTAATTTTCGTATATTTTTTTCATTTTACCTAAGTAAACCTGTTGAATCACTATTGTGAATCAAAAATATTTTTTCAAAATTTGTTTTATTTTTTCAAAAAAATAAAAAATTCTGTAATTTTTCTGAAAAAATGCATATAATCATTAATTTAAGTGAATGTTTGCTATTCTACTCCTTATAATTAAATTAATCTCAATTAAAAT
>SEYY01009213.1:0-5000 GCA_009176605.1 Armadillidium nasatum
CTGAATATAATAAGAAGGATGAATCATAAGAAACTATTCTGATAGATGATATCTTTTAATAGAGTAATTAAAAGAACGAATACTTGAAATAAATTATGGTAGCGTGATTCGATGACCGAGAACTCTCTTCGGAGATGTTTCGATGAGTTCCAACCTTTATATGATAAATGTAGAAGATCCTTTCTTGTAATTCAATAAGTAGATGAACCAAAAGATCTTGAAGAATCTTGAAGGCTTGTTGTTATAATAATTCAATGGTCGAATATCTTCTTATTAAACTTTGATGAAATGGATATTTACCTCCGCCTTTATGGCTAGAAATTTAAGAGCTCCATTTCTTGTATGTTTTTCTATATCATTCCTTCATTTTCTTGATTCGTCTTCCATGGATTGATTCGTTGTTAGTTGTATCTTGATCTCTCGTAAATTAATTCGTTGTATCAATTTCTCAGCTATTTAACTTCGTAGAGACTAGCAGTACAATAGACTAAGTCTACTACGATATTTTTATCATTCCAAAATTAATTTTACAATCTAAAAAAAACTAAAATTATAAATTTTGAAGCCGTTTATGAATGAAAATAAAATATTATTTTCATTCATAAATCACACTATACATTTTTAAGAAAGACACAAAAAAGTTCACTTTTATATAAAAATTGAACTTTACATGTTTTTTGTAGGAGCTGGTTCTGATCTTTGTTTTCCTACGCGTTGAGGGGCAGTGTAGAGATATATATTGCTTTGCTAACATCAGTTTCAACACAGAGCCCTTCAGCATGAATTAAAGAGTCTTTCAGTCGTTCCATGGACGCCAAAGGATTTCAAAATAAATATAGGTGATGTGTCTTTTCTTCCTTATAAATATATGATATCGTCATTTTTTCTTCAACATAAATTACAGACACGTTAGGCATCTTGACTTAGAAGACTTTTCTACTAAAAGTCTTTGAATTTTATGGTAGGAGGAGGAATTATTGAAAGGATGCATCATAAAGAAGAATTATATGGAGCTCTTGACCATTAGGTGGAGATAAATCCATTTCATCAAAGATGAAAACAACCTTAATAAAAGATGCAATCAACCTTGAAAAAGATGCAAACAACCTGATGGTTGCTAACCATCACAAACCATTTCAACTAGCCAAGAAACTGCATCTTTTCGGACGATTCTGCTGCAACCATGTCATCACGTAAAACAGGTAAGTAGTCACATCTGTATGTACCTAATTATACATATCTGACTTACGACATCATATTCATGCATATATTGATACAAGCTGGGAAATGGTTGACTCAGCAGTCCATTGCGACTCTTACGTGGTCGGGAAAGAGTCCAGATCTGAACTCGAGAGAGAACTGTTGGCATTATGTATTATCTGATGTCAATAAAATGAAATCACGGACACTTCGTGAACTTCAAGAAGACATCATTTATGTTTGGGAGGAGCACGAAATCTGTGATAAATACTTCTAGAAGCTGGTCCTGTCTATGCCTCGCCGTCGTGCAGCCAATATACAAGCCAGAGTTGGACAAGATAATTACAAGTTTGTATCTGGCGATATTTTTTTTAATTTTTCATTATTGTCAACCACGAAATACACATTCACAAAAACATCAAATCTAGTATTTTCCGTCCATCTCTTATTAAAATATTTTATGTTCATTTCTGTATGCTTACAGAATTTTTTTTTCGTTTTTTACGTTTTTAACATTAAACTGTGTTTGTTTCACTTTTATTTAGTCAAACTATGATATCATTGTACTTATGATTTTGTTAGTATTATTCATAACATTTCAAAGCGAATATTTCATTGTACACCACTGTATATATATATATATATATATATATATATATATATATATATATATATATATATATATATATATATATATATATATATATATATATATATATATATATATATATATATATATATATATATATATATATATCGTATAACAATTGTCAAATAAAAGGATATTGAAATATTTTATTTGAAACTTATTAACCTCTTTCGTGTTTCTCTCTCTCTCTCTCTCTCTCTCTCTCTCTCTCTCTCTCTCTCTCTCTCTCTCTCTCTCTCTCTCTCTCTCTCTCTCTCTCTCTCTCTCTCTCTCTCTTCTTCAAATCTTGAGTAAAAAGACCTTGAAACAAAATAATAGTTGAAATACATTCTCCAAAAATAAATAAATAAATAAAATATTTTATAAACGATATATATATAATATATATATATATATATATATATATATATATATATATATATATATATATATATATATATATATATATATATATATATATATATATATATATATATATATATATATATAGAGAGAGAGAGAGAGAGAGAGAGAGAGAGAGAGAGAGAGAGAGGAAGTAAAAGAAAATGCGAGTTTGCTCATTTGGATGTTTATTAGTTACAGGAAGTACGTTATATTATTTATTATTATTCTTTTGAAACAGGATGTGCATTATTATTATTATTATTATTATTATTATTATTATTATTATTATTATTATTATTATTATTATTATTATTATTATTATTGTCGTTGTTGAGAAGATTAATAATAATTGTGAGATTCTTTTATTGTTCATTATTATGAACAATTCAGAGGCCCAATATAAAGTGGGGTTCTTTTTATTACAATTTAAATTATTCTTATTAAAATTGATATTAAATTTTTTTTTTATCGATTTTTTTTTTATTTTTTTTAAAAAAAAATTTTAAAAAAAATATATATATATAATATATATATATATATATATATATATATATATATATATATATATATATATATATATATATATATATATATATATATATATATATATATATATATATATATATATATATAGTATTGAAGTGTTTTCTGTGTATGTCCAAAATGAAACTTGTGTGATAAAATCAAAAACGAAGATTCACTCTTGTTGTTGTTGCTGTTGTTGTTGCTGTACTGTTGTTGTTGTTGCTGTTGTTGTTATTTAGGTGTTCTGATTTTTTTTGTTTCTTATACCACTCACAGGCTAGCCCCTTTTCAAAGAGGGAGCATAATTAATTTAACTCCATCCTAACCGTAGTCCAACACAAATGGATCACAAATAGAGGTTTTAAAGAAAAGAAAGATTATGTACAGCTGTAAAAACAGAAGATAGTAGAGTTCCATAAAACTACTTAAACTCGTAGCAATATTCAAATATATATATATATATATATATATATATATATATATATATATATATATATATATATATATATATATATATATATATATATATATATATATATATATATATATATATATATATATATTTTTTTTAAAATTTTTTTTTTTTTTTTTTTGTTTTTATTAATTATTATTATTATAACTATTATTATTATTATTATTATTATTATTATTATTATTATTATTATTTCACCATTTATGTGGATATAAAACATTGATTTCAGCTTTTCGTTTTTTAATTCGGTTTTCTCTAAGCCTAATTGTATTGTTTTTAAATGTATTTTTGTCGTGAGTTGAGATGCTAAATAAAGGCGCGCATTAGCACTCAGTGGTAAACAAACACACACACATACACACACTCACACACGCACATAATATATATATATATATATATATATATATATATATATATATATATATATATATATATATATATATATATATATATATATATATATATATATATATATATATATATATATATATATATATGTCCTCAAATTGAGGAACTGCCGCAATATATGATTTATAATTATCTTTTTAAGAACACGAACAACCTAAATAGTTGGATTTAAAATTTTTTTTTCCATTATTTTATTTTATTTTATATTATTATTTATTTTATTTTTAATTCTTGTACAATTCTTTAAAACCTGACCTTTCTTTAATTGAAGAAACTGGAAACTCTAATTTAATAATTTCGTTGCATTGAAAGTTTTAAAAACCCCAAATTTTTTTTCTTTTAATATTGTAACCCCCCCCCCCTTCCCAAAAAAAATAATAATTATAATAATAGAAAAAAAATTATCGAAACCTTCTTAAACACAAAATTTATTCAATGATAAAATTGTCACGTAAAAGAAAAAAGAAGAAGAAGAAGAAGAAGAAAAAAAAAGAAAGATACAAACGTACTTCAGAATATGATTTGGAAAAGTAGTTTTAGATCTCTTGTCTTGTCTTTATAATGGACGTTGATTGTATAATAAGATGTACGACAGAGTCTCGAGTTCGTTTTAAATCATTTGTAATTTATGCTAATTCAGACGTCATCTCCATATTAGCATTTAATAGGAGAAAATCGTATTATAATTTATACCCTTTTCTTCTCTTTCATATTTACACCTTCCTTATACCTATACTTGTTCTTGTTTCTTTATATGGTATTGTTATTGTTTTTTTTTGTTGTTTTTTTTCGTTTTTCCTTTCTTTCTCTCAGGGAACGGAGCGGATCTCCCCAAACTAAAGGAATAATATACCGTACCTACAGTCAGAAACAAACGTTACCCATTAGGACCTGGCTAAGCTAAGATATTCATTCACCCTGAGAGGTTACAATGCTCACCTCTTGTCTTTTGGGTTTAAATTGGTGATTTAGAATCGAGAAATTTCCTGACTTTTTGCTACGCGGTTTAGAGATGAGGGTTTTATGCGAATGCGTATACTGGTATTATAAACATATCTAGGGTTCCATGCATTTATTTACATAAAATATATGAGGCACAAAATACACACACACACACACACATATATATATATATATATATATATATATATATATATATATATATATATATATATATATATATATATATATATATATATATATATATATATATATATATATATATATATATATATATATATATATATATATATGAATAGAGTTGTTATTATCCCTTGAAATTTAACATTTGATATTAATGTTTAAATACGTCTCTCCTTTTCTCTTCTTAAATAAAATAATCGTCCTTAATGGCATCGTTTT
>SEYY01009213.1:7500-12500 GCA_009176605.1 Armadillidium nasatum
CTGACTTTAGATATGTGGCAAGTGGCTCGACTTCTCATGATTCTACCTTGTTTCTCACATACAAGGTTTGTTCGTAGCAAATTTTATTAATTTATGGTCAGTATTGTGATAACCATAATCGCATATCTGGAGCCGAGAGAGAGTGGGACACACTCTATTATATATGTAAAATTACATGTATTTAAACATTTGAATAAAGAAATGAAAAAAAATATTAATTCTTATTATAAAATTGTTAAATTTAGTAAAATGATAGAATTTTTTTAAAATATACTTTTTCAATTTCACCGTCATCGTCAAAAAAATTCTTAATCGTCCCATCATATATATATATATATATATATATATATATATATATATATATATATATATATATATATATATATATATATATATATATATATATATATATATATATATATATATATATATATATATATATATATATATATATATATATATAAATAATAAATAAAAAAAATAAATAAAATTTAAACAAAATAATTAGGTATCACTATTATTTCATTGAAAGTACATCTCCTCTGTCTCTCTCTCTCTCTCTCTCTCTCTCTCTCTCTCTCTCACACACACACACACACACACACACACACACACACATATACACACACACACACACACCTGTACACGGAGTGACACTGTCTACTAAAAAATGAAACGACCTCTGCCAGTCTCCATTTGGTGTGATCGAAAAATTTGATGTTTCAGCTTTTTGGTTGTAGCCTGCATCGGTATCTTTCAACAGTAAATGTTATTGTGAAAACAAAATAGTAATCGCAAAATGACAGATTTGGTGAGTAAGGTTTATGATCAAACCTACGTACATGTTTTCTTGCCGTTTGAGGGATTTCTTTTGCTCAATGAATACGAGCATGTTTTTGATCCTCTGACATAGAATGCTGCATTTACCGGGAATAAACCATTATCTTACCTAAATTGTCCATTAATATTTGTCGTATTGTTTCTATATTGACACTAAAAGTAAAATCATTTATCTTCCTTTATTTTCATAGTTACGCAACATTATTCTTGTATACGTTCTCTTACAACTCTAACATATGTTCTGGGAAAAACTCACTTTTTAACTGTACAAGCTAAACTACCTAGTCTAGCAGGAGAACGTGTAGGACAAAACTGTGCATTTTATTTGAACAGTACAGATCACCAGAGAAAATGGGAAAGATAATTCAACCGCCTGGGGAAGTGTGGACTGCCTTATCCATCCAGATGTGTGCTACTAAGAGAGGTATGAGGCTGCCTTCACTTCGTCCACTTTGAAAGTCGCATTGCTTTGAAAATTTCTAGAAATACATAAAAGTAAACTCTGCCTCGATCTCATGAATTCCAAAATATAGTACGATAAGCCGAAAAATTACGACGTCTACACAATTGAAATAGATAGTAGAGTGAGTGAGAGATAGAGAGAGAGAGAGAGAGAGAGAGAGAGAGAGAGAGAGAGAGAGAGAGTGTGTGTGTGTGTGAGAGAGAGAGAGAGAGAGAGAGAGAGATCATTTCTTAAAAAGTAGTTTCATTCTTTATTCTCCAACTTCTACTCTTTATTACGTAAACTCGATTCACAATTTTCAAGCAAATTTGTTGTCAATTCTAACACCACAACACCCAATACATCGTCTTTTGACTTAATGGCCAACAGAACCTGATCGTGACAGTCTTAGAAGAAACCGGAGCGCAGCAAATCTGATTTAAATGACTAACAAATTGGAACTGCTTCACAATTCCCGTTTAACTTATCAGGTTACTCTAGCAAATTTTAACTCTCCGTAAATAAAAAAATTTTTTTTTTATCTAATATTTGTAGAATCTCAATTGGAGCTCGCCTTTAGGATCTATTAATTTATTCACTATTAAAGATTATATGAAAGATAGAAAAATATAAGTTATATGGTAAATATTATTTCAAGGTACTGTGAAGCCTTCACATATATATTAGCGTTTAATATGACCTGTCAATTCTGTGTTCACTATAGTTGCGGAAAAAAAATTCTTTTTTTTATTTATTTTTTTTAAATTAAAGGAAAAAAAAATCTTTAGTGCCGTTTTCAGTGCCGAAGCAATTTTCATATTTCTGCAAAAGTAACTACTTCAAATGTAGAGTTTAAGAAGTACAGATAATTTTCATGAGATCTTTAAACTTCATTGTTATTTGACCAAATTTATTGTTCGATTTATATAACCATCAATTATCTCCAATTTATAAGCCTCATATTTTGAAAGAATGATTTTTACGAAGCCCTCGTACTTATACAGATGTTAAAAGATAGTTTTGCGTTATTTCAAAATATTTCAAATAATTATTCTCTGCCAAGAAATCCTCTCTTACTTTATTGAGAAGACATAGCCATATACTCGTGCTTAGGAATAAATCTTACATTATCTTTTATCATATAATTACTTTTCCCTGCAAGATTGCCTTCACAAGTTTTATGAAACGTTTATAAGTAACATTCGATCTATTATTTATCGGTATTGGCAAATAGGATACATTAGGAGGGTCTACATTATATATATATATATATATATATATATATATATATATATATATATATATATATATATATATATATATATATATATATATATATATATATATATATATATATATATATATATATATATATATATATATATATATATATATATATATATATATAGTGTGCGTGCGTGCGTGTGTTAAATATCTTAAATGTTCCATTTTACAATATTTATTTTTAATAGGAAAAATCTAAATTTTATTATGTAAAAGTTTTGAAAATTGAACATTAATTTTCCGCCTTTTTATTTGTTGAAGTGGAGAACTATAATTTAATTCTAAAATATCAAATTCTTGCAAGGAATTCTTTGGCAAATTATTGGCCTTCTGAAACATAACTTATCATAGATTATAAAGAATAAGAAAATAAAAGTTGTGCGATAATTATCGCAATCTTTTATAATACTTTTTTTAAAAGTAAAAGGAAATAATTGGGTAATCGTGAGCTCTCGTGGTGGGCGGTTGTCGTATAGTTTTGAACTCGCAATGGTTTGTCTTAAGGATTGTCAAATATCCCTTCGTTCGTGAGGTTGCATTCAAAAGTATAATAAATCTTTCAAAACTGTTTCCGAACTTGGATTTTACCTCAAAGGGAACTTCTAAATCTTTTTGGTAATTTCTCAAGTCTTTTGAATAGATTTTTTATTCCACCTTTTAAAAAAATTAATTTTTTTTTTTTTTTTTTTTTTCAAATACAATTTTTTTTTTTTTTTAATTCATGTTTAAATCATATGTTCCCCTTCTTTTAATTTTATTTTCAGTAATTTGCTTTTAAACCTATTTTAAAACATAATCCGCAATTGCATTCCCACAAAGGGGGAGACGTACCCCACTAAGCCGTTAAATTCGAGTCTCTCGTTAAAGTTAATACTGTTGTATTCACTAAAAGTTTTTTCTCCTCTCTCAGTTTGATGTTGTGGTCGTTAATAATTCAACAAACGTAGTACGTACGTTAATTTTAATTTTTAATAATTTAAATTAAAAATTTTTAACCTTTTTTTTCCCATTTTTTAATAAAAAATTAATCTAAAATGACTTTTCCCCTCGAGACTTATTAACCCCTCCCCCATTTTATTCTTCGTTTCTTTTCTTTTTTTAATAAAGGCGTTAATATAAAATCTGGGGGGGGGGGGAAACCTCCCTCAAAGAGGTTATGAGTCTCAATTAAAGCTCAGTGTCTTTTACTCGCTAAAAGTAATTAAAGGTTTTATGTATCTTATATCTTTAAATTTATTATTTTAATTATTTAAAATGTTTCGTGCTATAATGGCATGACTTTTTTTCTTCTTTTTCTTTACACAAATTAAATGTAATTTTATTATATTATATATATATATATATATATATATATATATATATATATATATATATATATATATATATATATATATATATATATATATATATATATATATATATATATATATATATATTTTTTATACCTTGCAGTTATACGGTAAATTTAGATTTTAAGTCAATAATAATAATAATAATAATTTTTTCTACTAACTACTAACTAAAAATCTTCTTCGACTATTAAAACTAAAACTAAAATAAAACATTCTTTCTTCTACTCCTTTCTCCGAAATCAATCATTTTAGGTGATTTCAACGTTTAGCACCGGCAATGACTTTCATCTAGTTCACATGATCCAGCTTGTAAACTCGTTCTATCCAGAACAACCTTGAGCAGTTGTGCAACTCCAAACCCTTATCCCTGACCCTCTTGATGATGAACCAAACATATTTGATTTGAACCTCTTTTCCCCTCTTAATCTTTTGTTAAGCTCTTTCATCCTCTGAGTTCATCCTATCACTTTCTTATCTCTGTTTCTTTTCTGTCTCTTCAAGTCTTCCACAAGAATGGCCCAGCCTTCGGCGAGGAGACGTTTTCTGGCACTTCGGTGCTGCTAAATGGTCTGACTTGTGGTTGTACGTCTTTGATTTCCCATGAAATGATTAATATTTCCTTGGAAGAGGTCCCTCGAAATGTGCAGAGCGCATAACCGAGGTTCTTTACTCCGGCATGGTGTACATTCTATATTTTTTTCCTTCAACTAAACCTAACCAACCTTGGTTTAACTGTACTTGTTCTTGTTCTATGAGCCGCAGGGATACTGCCTTCAGGAATTTACCGTCGTCTTCAAACTACAAAAACTCATTCAACTTATATTTCATCTCGGAATCGGTAAAAACCTGTTCTTCGTAACAGCAAAAACTCATTTCTCAGTCGCAAATGTAATAATCTTTCTGGTTCTTCTTCCTCATATCCTTTTTGGCATTTCGCAAAAGAATGTTCAACTCAAACTTTGCTTCTTCCTCTTTCCCTCATCTAATATCTTCTGACAGCTCAACTGCCGTTTTAACCTTCTACTAAAGCTGAACCCTTCGCTAAAACCTTTGCCTCTAACGCTACCTTAGATGATTCTGGA
>SEYY01009213.1:35000-42500 GCA_009176605.1 Armadillidium nasatum
AGAGAGAGAGGTGGGTTCATTTCCATCAATTCACAAACTACTAATTTTAAATGCTAACTTTTTCATTAGCGGATTAAGCTAATCATGAAACATTAAAATATAGTTTGTTCCTATGTGGTGATGAGGTTAGGAAAAATAGTCAGTTTGGCTGACAAACTGCAAATGGGCAACAGCTAAGCCAAGGTCATCTTAAAGGAAAATTATTCTAAAACATGAAACCAATTATTGAATAAGTCATTTTTTGGACCAGCATTTTTCAATATTTTGATATTGGGAAGCCATTGTGGGGCGTAGCATCACCAGTAGGAAGTATGATGATGACTTCTTCAATTACATTACTCAAGGGAGCAAAAGCGACTGGTGACTGTAGTACTCCTATTAAAATTGGTCAATATGATTTTGAGTAGTGTTCATTGAAATGAGATTCATTAACACCAGTAACGCTTATATTTGTGCAGATTGTCAAACTACAGCATATTAATGTGATAGTTTAGCAAGTTTCAATTTACTTGTTAAATAATGATCAGAAAATTATCAGGAATTACAAGTACAATAGCGACACTAAAAAACTAAAAATAGATAAAGCTTCCACCCTAAAGATTTCAAAACCTTATGTTGTTCTTATGCTTCATTACATGAAATTGCATCAATGTAAATTAAAAAGTAATCCAAAAATACATCAATAAAAATAAACTTATTCTACATACGTTTAAAGTAAGTTGAACTCGAACCCAAAATACCAAATTTAGTGAACAAATTGTTCATCAGTGAAAAAAAATATGAACAAAAGTATCGATAATGGACACAGTCAAAACTATCGCTCATGGTTCATATTAAAAGTCACAAATTTGTGACTTTTCATTCTCCTGGGTAAAGTGCAAGTCACATGGTGTTATAGCTTAATATTATCCTTATTATTCCTATTATAATATATTAATGTTATTACAAACATTATTATTATTATTATTACTATTATTATTATTATTATTATTATTATTATTATTATTATTATTATTATTATTATTATTATTATTATTATTATTATTATTATTATTATTATTATTATTATTATTATTATTATTATTATTATTATTATTATTATTATTATTATTATTATTTTTTATTTTAAATTATTTAGGAAATCATTTTATTTTTGGACGATAAATGGACCTTATTTTACGGTGAAGTTCAGAAATTGCGATTTCAGATTTTTTTTTATAGATTCAAGCAAACAAAGCCTCGTAATTTTGAAGAGTTTTGAATTATTTGTTAGAAAATAAAATGAAAAAGTATACAAAATACTTCTTTTAAGACAATGTTTTTTTTATTTAGAGCTTTTTTATTGACTTCCCCCTCCCCCCCCCAAAATAAAATATATTAGCTGTATAGACCGAGGGAGATGATACCTACTGAAGATAAGTTTTAATAATTGCGATTTAGCCATATTAACACTAATTTGTTGACGATATATATATATATATATATATATATATATATATATATATATATATATATATATATATATATATATATATATATATATATATATATATATATATATATATATATATATATATATATATATTATATATATATATATATATATATATATATATATATATATATATATATATATATATATATATATATATATATATATATATATATATATATATATATATATATATATATATATATATATATATATATATATATATATATATATATATATATATATATATATATATATATATATATATATATATATATATATATATATATATATATATATATTATATATATATAATTATATTAATTAAATTTTTACTTTTTTTTAAAAAAAAAAAAAAAAAAAAAAAAAAAAAAAAAAAAAAAAAAAAAAAAAAAAAAAAGCGTAATTTTGAAAGTGACAGATGAATAAGATTTAAGAAGTCATCTTCGCAAAATACTCCGACAAAAGTCATGGGGGGAAAAAACAAAAGAATAAAATGCATCAATTGAGAAAGTTAACACTAAAATAAGTTCCTGAATCGAGACATAAAAATATTTTTGAAAGTATTCGGAATCGCCTCGTCTCTCATAAAAACCATATCAAAGTCATACTCACCAATGTATTATTAATTAATGTATTTTTTTTCTTTAATTCTTTAATTTTTCTTTATTAATTATTTTTTCTTAATTTTTATTTTTTATTTTTTTTTATTTTTTGGTGAGGAAGTAAAGAAACTCGGTTTTACTGCGTATCTGGTTTGCTTTATTATGATCTATCAAGTTTTAATAACCAGTCGGCTTATAAAGGCTATAAAATTTGCTAAAAAAAAAAAAAAAAAAAAAAAAAAAAAAAAAAAAAAAAAAAAAAAAAAAAAAAATTAAATATATATAAAAAAAAAAAAAAAAATAATAAATGACGTAAAAACGCTCAAAGGACTAAGCTTCATATTCTCCTGGAGAATACATAACTGAGAGTAGGAAGAGGGACTGTGAGAGACAGTCTCTACTCTCTACGAGGAACGGCAAGAGATAGCTAGTCTCTTAAGCTCTTAAAATTGCTTGCTTACTTTTAAACCTTTTTATGATTTTTTAATAGCTTCTGACCTTAATCTTGCTCGAGAACTTTAATTTATGGATTTTAATTTGATATGCATTGCGAATGACTTAAACAAAGCAGACGTACATACACATTCCTAGAAGTGAACAGGCCTAGACGTAAACTTATCTCTCTCTCTCTCTCTCTCTCTCTCTCTCTCTCTCTCTCTCTCTATATATATATATATATATATATATATATATATATATATATATATATATATATATATATATATATATATATATATATATATATATATATATATATATATATATATATATATATATATATATATATATATATATATATATATATATATATATATATATATATATATATATATATATATATATATATATATATATATATATATATATATATATATATATATATATATATATATATATATATATATATATATATATATATATATATATATATATATATATATATATATATATATATATTTTTTTTATTATTTTTACCAAAAGTGAAAAGAATTTCTTGTAAAATTAGCATTTATTTAAATAAATTTTTGAAGGAAATTAATTACACTGCAAATAACCTCACCTTGACTTTTTCCTTTAATAAGAGAAACAAAAGTCTGTTTCACCTTTTGGTCATAACAATTATTTTAATTTTATTTTTTATTTTTTATTTTTTTATTTTTTTTAATGTCGTGCGATGTTTGAATAACAAGTATAAATGGCCTTATAACTAAAGGAAGACCTTTTATAGAGAGGGAAAATGAGAGATCGCGGCAGTTGTCGATGGAACGAGTTCTTCTTTTTTTCCTGTTTTAATAGTGGTGTCTCTTAGGATTCTGTCTTTTCTCCTACTTTCTTCCTATTTTTCATTAATGGTCTTCTCTGCTGCTTATATAACTTTTATTCATTCATATGCCGATGACTCGATCCCACTCTCTATGGTTCATTTCAAATCTCCTCCCTCATATGCTTCTAGAGTTACCTCTCCTCTTAATCTGTCCGATTCCATTTTTGGTGATCTAAATACTTTCCAAGTTTTCGATTCCAACTTTAACATAAATATTGGGAAACATGTTAAAAATTTTTTTATCTCAAATCTTATATGATCGTCAGAATGGCTCCAGTAAGGGACGTTCTGCTGGTGATTTCCTTTCCCTTCTCTCTGATTTTTGGTCAACTTACCTTCTGAATTTCGGTATGTTCTTTGTTGTAGTGATAGCATACCGAAAGTCTTCAATAGAGTCTGTCTTTTATTTCTAAACTTCCCTCTTTTGGTGTATTCCTCTTATATCTCTGATTTTCTTTCTGTTTTTCTTCAATACAAGCTTTTATGGACTACCTCTGTTTCATTCTTTCATTCTTTGATTATAGCAAAGGTGTTATTCCTTAGAATTTCGTCTTATACCCAACTCTTATCCTACTTTTCATAACTTCTTTCAGTCATATCACCTATTATTCACTACTATGCCGTAGACGACCCCCTTCCTTATTCTTTTCATTTTGAAAGAAATCTCAAGCAACGCCAAATAACTAACTTTAGGATGGTGGCCTTCCATCAACTAGCCACACTGCAAAAATTGTCCTAACGATTCGTTGGGACAAGTGACAAAAATGTCACAGTTAAATTTTCAATAGAGAAAAGAAATGTCAAGCATAATAAAGTCCCTACACCGATTTATTTTCTAATAAGAAAATAACTGGAAAAAATTTGTTGTGATAGTTTTGCATCTTGTCCCAACGATTCGTTAGGACAATTTTTGCAGTGCACTGATGTTTCTTGAATTTCTAATTACGGCATGAATAACGTAGTTTTTGTCGCAAAAAATCATCTTTGTGCTTGACGTTATACCATTTACTACTACACTATTCAAGGATGGAGTGATTGATTGAATAATGAACTCTATTTTCTAAAGCTGGAGAGCCAGCTCAAATCCTAGATAAAAGACGTTTCTATTTCTTCTAATTATAGATACTAATGCTTTACATCAATCATATTGAGGTTTTTGTTAGCAAAATATATATATATATATATATATATATATATATATATATATATATATATATATATATATATATATATATATATATATATATATATATATATATATATATATATATATATATATATATATATATATATATATATATATATATATATATATATATATATATATATATATATATATATATATATATATATATATATATATATATATATATATAAAAATAAAAAAAAAAAAAAAAAAAAAAAAAAAAAAAAAAAAAAAAAAAAAAAAAAAAAAAAAAAAAAAAAAAAAAAAAAAAAAAAAAAAAAAAAAAAAAAAAAAAAAAAAAAAAAAAAAAAAAAAAAATATATATATATATATATATATATATATATATATATATATATATATATATATATATATATATATATATATATATATATATATATATATATATATATATATATATATATATATATATATATATATATATATATATATATATTTTAAAGATATCCATTATAAAATCAGAAATTTTTTTGAATATGAATAGTTGCAGGCACATTGAAAATAAATTTGATTTGCAAACGAAAGTAATAAGAAAGAAATGAAAATTGTAGCTGTGAAAATCACAAAAATTACTTTCGGTGTTCTACATATATAAACGTTGTTCAAAAAGGAAAGGAAAAATAGAACGAAAATATTTAATCTTAATTAAAACAGTTATTATTGAACTGAGGAATTATTTTTTTAATTGAATAAATTAAATTTAAATTTAAATTTATTAAAAAAAAATAAATAATTTAAAAGTTAGTTAATTGAAATATGATATCAATTTAAAAATTTTGATTCTTTTTAGGGTGATAAAATATATCTACAGTTGATGAGTGATTTAAATTTTAAATGTCCAAGGCGAAAGATCTTTAATGAAAGCCTGGAAGAAACTTTGTCTGTGTGACTGCTCCCTTCATCATACTTTCTGTGCCTCCTACAGGTTTAATAATGCTCGGAAAGAGAGCGAAGGGTCATTGGTTATCTCTGAATCATATACCAGATATTTTAATTTGTTTTGTGGATCACTTTATAATCATAATAATAATAATAATAATAATAATAATAATAATAATAATAATAATAATAATAATAATAATAATAATAATAATAATAATGACTAATAATAATAATAGTAATAATAAAATATTATCTATTTAGCAATAATAATATTTTTACTATTATTGCTAAATTTTATTACTATTGTAATTATTATTATAATTAAAATTACCATAAATATTATCACTATTATAAATATTATTATAATTATTATCATTATTATTATTATTATTATTATTATTATTATTATTATTATTATTATTATTATTATCATAAATTATTATTATTATTATTATTATTATTATTATTATTTTTATTATTATCATAAATTATTATTATTATTATTATTATTATTATTATTATTATTATTATTATTTATTATTTTTATTATTATTATTATTATTATTATCATTATATTATTATTATCATTATTATTTTATTATTATTATTATTATTATTATTACTATTAATTATTATTATTATTATTATTATTATTATCATTATTATTAAAATATTTATTATTATATTATTTTTGAACTTTTATCTTATAATCTACATCTTGTAAATTCAGATCAAATTAACAATTCAGTCTTTTGAAATTTTAATTATTTTAGACTTGTATTAAATATACCTTTAATGTAATCACAACATCTTAAAAAAAAAAAAAAAAAAAAAAAAAAAAAAAAAAAGTTATATTTTTATATTAAATACAAATGAAAATATATTTAATATAAAATAAGAAAGAATATAATACCTTTTTAATAGTAATATTTATATTTTATTGTATTCTGTAAAGAAATTATTTTAAAGATAGATTTTAATCTATCTATATTTATATTGTTAATATCTTTGTATATCTGTTAATATCTCTTTGTGATGGACGTTAAAATATGAAATTTAGTGTTCATCCTTCTGATATAATCGTTATTTAATGAACTTTTGACACTACTTTGCGTCAAATTTATTTAACATTGTCGGTTTTCATTTATAAATTTGTTATCGTACATTGAAATCATACAATGTCATGCTAATAAAAAATATATATATATTTTTTTTACATCAGTTTCTTATAATATTAATATTTTACAATACATTTTCTTCTTTTTCTTTTTAGTACTTTTTGTTTTAGTACTTTTTCTTATTCTGTTTCTCCATCTTCTCATCCTCTTCCTTATCGTCTATTTTTTTTTTCTTCTTCTTCTTCTTCTTCTTCTTCTTCTTCTTCTTCTTCTTCTTCTTCTTCTTCTTCTTCTTCTTCTTCTTCTTCTTCTTCTTCTTCTTCTTCTTCTCCTCTTCCTTCTCCACCTCCTCCTCCTCCACCACCTCCTCCTCCTCTTCCTCCTCCTCTACCCCCTCCTCCTCCTCCTTCTCCTCCTCCTACTCCTCCTTCTACTCCTCCTCCTCCTCCTACTTCTACTCCTGCTCCTCCTCCTTCTCCTTTATTTGCATTATTAAACAGAACATAACCCTATCAAAGGAGACATTAAAGTGTTGCTTACAATGAGATTTATCAGAGCTTCTTTTAGAAAGGAATCTCTTTAACAGGAGAGATTAATATATTCATCATGATCTGAATGTGTTACTTTAAATTCTGATGAATATATTAAGTGTCTGATTTGCCCTTTAGTCTATTACATTAATTATTTTTTTTCTTTTAAAACTGACAACTAAACTTTAAAGAATTTTAACGTAAATTTTTTTAAATTTTTTTATCTTTCACTTTATCTATCTATCTATCTATCTATCTATCTATCTATCTATCTATCTATCTATCTATCTATCTATCTATCTATCTATCTATCTATCTATCTATCTATCTATCTATCTATCT
>SEYY01009213.1:45000-47500 GCA_009176605.1 Armadillidium nasatum
TATATATATATATATATATATATATATATATATATATATATGCGGACACTGTTGGTTTAAGAGACTCGAAATAATGTCAGTGAAAGTGAGTAAAAAGAAGATATTAAAAAAAGGATAGAAACTTCACCATTGAAGAGAATAGAAACTCAAAAAAATATTTTTAGGTATTTTTGAATCTTTCGAGATATTTCTTTGAAGATTTTGTTCTGGTGTAGAAATTTTAATAAGTTAACTTTTTGACCAAATTCAAAGAGCTAAAAGGCCAAAAAGTCAAAAAGCCAATAAGTCAAAAAAGCCAAAAAAAAGTCAAAAAAGATTTTTATTATTATTAATCGGTTACAGCTTTTAGGGTAAAATATAAATCAGAAATACAGAATGAAATCAATTATGATACCGATGTGGGCAGTACTCTAACGAATATCCAGCAGAATGAATACTTTCTTGACTAATGACTATAAGACTAAATTCTTTTGACCAAAAAACTGACTTTAATGGCTACCTTCAATTTTTAAATTAATCTGAAAAGATTTCAGGGAAATAAAGAAAACTTATTTTCCAAATATTTTATATTGTTACACTGCAAAAGTTGTCCTAACGAATCGTTGGGACAAGTGGGAAATATGTTACAGTAAAATTTTCTATAGAGAAAAGACATGTTAAGCAAAAGAAAGTTGCTTCACCCATTTATTCTCTAATAAGAAAATAACAAAAAATTTGTTGTGACATTTTTACCACTTGTCCCAACGATTCGTTAGGACAATTTTTGCAATGTACAATTCGATTTAGTTTAAAGATTATTGAGAGGCTTATTGATCCCTTGAAGGAGTTTATTTTCTCTCTTGAAGGATCTTATTTCATCCCTTGATGGACCTTATTTGATTCCCTGAAGGAGCTTATTTTATCATTTGAAGGATCTTATTTGATCCCTTGAAGGACCTTATTCGATCTTTTGAAAGATATTATTTGATCCCTTGAAGGAGCTTATTTGATCCCTTGAAGGAGCTTATTTGATCCCTTAAAGGAGTTTATTTGATCTCTTGAAGGAGCTTATCTGGTCCCTTGAAGGAGCTTATTTGATCCCTTGAAGGAGCTTATCTGATCCCTTGAAGGAGCTTATTTGATCCCTTGAAGGACCTCATTTGATATCTTGAAGGAGCTTATTTGATCCCTCAAGCTATCCAGGAAAAAACTACTTAAAAGAGTTTCTCTCCGAGAATCGGGGAAAATCCTTGGAATTTGACGTTTTTATTTAAAAAAAGAAATGAATAAAAACCATAAATTAAGAAAGAATAAAAAAAAGAAAAACATGCAAATTCAAAATATGAGACCGTTTTTATTTGAAATTCATGTAGACAAAATTAAATTGGAAAAAAATTTCATATTAAATAGGTGAGACAAACAATAAAAATGATTACAAAATTTTCAACGCCGAAAGGACATATTACTCACATGAATGTAGTCATAAAATAATTTTAAAAAATATTTCTTAAAAAAATTTTAAAAAAAAAAAAATTTTCTGCTTTTTTTTTTTTTTTTTTTTTTTTTTTTTTTTTTTTTTTTTTTTTTTTTTTTTTTTTTTTTTTTTTTTAACGTAAAAAAATGGGTTCGGTCATAAATATATTTAGAAATTTTATGAATGTAAGGTTGTCCAAGCTTTCGCCTGAAAAAGGGGGTATCATTTAGAAGGTTAGCAGGTTTTCCAGGGGCTATTCAATTATTTCCTTTAAAGGACAGCATTTTTTTTAAAAACTAATGTGAATCCTCTACAGCTTTGCAACCATGCTGGAAAAATGTAATAATAATAATATAATAATAATAATAATAATAATAATATAATAATAATAATAATAATAATAATAATTATAATAATAATATTAATTATTAATTAAGTATAATAATAATAATAATAATAATAATAATAATAATAATAATAATAATAATAATAATCATTATTATTATTATTATTATTATTATTATTATTATTATTATTATTATTATTATTATAATTATTATTATTATCATTATTTTTATTATTATAATTAATTAATAATTAATATTATTAATTTTTAATATATATAGCAATGGCTTTCCAGATTTACAAAATTCTTTATACTCACAATATGCAGACCACACTGCTATCTTAATATCAGATCGAGATATCGCCACACGAAACTCTAAAGTTAAGTAAGTAATGTACTAAAAGATATCATAACATGGGCGGAGGCCAACAAACTCTCCATAAATTTAAGCAAAACACATTATCTAGTAATAACAAATCAGAAAAAGTCTGTTCAGCTTAATGTTAAATAAAGCAAAAGATAGAACCATTAGTCGAGCTGTGTCTGCAAAATAATTAGGTGTTATCTTCAATGATAAACTCACTTTCAAAGAACGCATTGATAGTCTTGTTAGCAAAGTATTTTATACAAATTATCCATTCCTAAAGATTAGAGACTTCCAAAATATATCTTAAAAAGTCTTTACTGCAGTCAATCCCCAC
>SEYY01009213.1:65000-66543 GCA_009176605.1 Armadillidium nasatum
TAAGAGACTTTAGTTGCAAAGAGATCTTCGGAGTGGAAGGTTGCTCTTAAATTGTTCCTCTCGTTTTGCCTCGGAGTGCACGTTTATTATTTTTAGTTAATTTGAGTTGAAAACGTGAAACCGAATCAGTTTTGAATTTTTTTATATATTAATAAATAAAACATTTTTTTTTTTAAATGAAAAAAGGCATTATGTTATTTTAATTAATTTATTGTAAAATGCATTTGCCTTTTATTGGGATTAAATTAATTCCACTTATTATTGAATTTTGTTTTAAGTGTAAAAATGCAGTTGACCAAACCCGGTATTGTGCCATCAATTGAAAAGCTAAATAAAGAATATTTTGTATCGAATGAACTTTATATTAATCGAACAGAAATGGGAAAGCGAAAAAGAGAAATAATCGAACTAGATTCGCCCGTGAACTGTATCGATTCTTTTTGTTTCGATAAAAATCGATTATCGAAAAATAGGGAAATTTATTACGGGAATGAAGACGAAATAAATTCTTTAAAACCTAAAAAAAAGAAACAAAAAATTTCTGTAACATCTACAGAAAATATCGAAATCGTTTTATCTTCAACAAACGATAAAATATCGTGCAATAATTTCGATAAGAATGACACTTCCCAAAATATCGAAGACAGTTCAACAACAATTGGTGAAAACATTGATGAAATTGAATCTAAAGGTTGCAAAAACTACGCCTTGCGTCCAAGACCATGTCTCCGTCGACCAGTCTACAAAAGAGATTTTATTGATGACGAACTATCAAGTTGTAGCAACAATTCACCTACAGTTGAAGTTTTTCGACGAAGAAGAGGTCGAGGAGGTCAGAGGTTATCCAAATACCGAAGGAGAACCGCAAATGCTCGGGAACGACACAGAATGAGGGAGATAAACAATGCATTTAAAACTCTTAGAGAAGTTCTTCCTCGGCCTACAAGAATGAAAGAATCAAGTTTAACAAAAATAACAACACTAAGAATGGCCGTGGACTACATTCAGGCTCTTGGTGATCTTTTAAACAACTCTGACATCACTCCTTCCTCAACGCCTTCGTCTATAGTATCATCAAACACTAATCAAACGCAAAATTTTTCTTCCACTAATTCAAGTACAAGCTTACAGGAAACTCTTATCACGGATTTCCTTTTCAACCTTACCTCGTCAGCATCCTTTGGGGATTCTTTGACCTCAATTCTAGGGACACAAGGATCTCTTTCCTCGAAAGACTTAAAGGATGAATTAGGGATAACCTACAGCTTGGAGGACGGTTTTTCAGGACTTCAAAATTCTGAAGAAGAAATCGAGGAGGATCCAATCGCTCTTCTCCTTTCATCAGATACAGAAACACATTTTTGATTATTATTATTATTATTATTATTATTATTATTATTTTATATTATTATTATTTATTATTATTATTATTATTATTATTATTATTATTATTATTATTATATTTATTATTTATATTATATATATATTATATTAATTAATTAAAAAAAAAAAAAAAAAAAAAAAAAAAAAAAAAAAAAAAAAA
>SEYY01009214.1:0-2500 GCA_009176605.1 Armadillidium nasatum
TTTTTTTTTTTTTTTTTTTTTTTTTTTTTTTTTTTTTTTTTTTTTTTTTTATATATTTATATATATAAATAATTATATATATATATATTATTATTATTAATTATAATATATATATTTTATATATATATATATATATTTATATATATATATATATATATATAAATATATATATATATATAATATATATATATATATATATATATATATATAATATATTATTATTATATATATATTATATATATATATATATATATATATTATATATATATATATATATATATATATATATATATATAGTATATATATATATATATATATATATATATATATATATATATATATATATATATATATATATATATATATATATATATATATATATATATATATATATATATATATATATATATATAACGTATATATATATATACTTTCTGGCACTTTAATCGGGCTAATTGGGGGCAATGCGCCGCTTCTTTGCTAACTATCATTGGAGTGAATCTTGCTTTGTCTCGGGGGACGCTTCTGTCTCTGCTGAAAAGGTAGGGGCCGTAATCCTTGACGAGATGGGCAGATTTATTCCATCTTCAACTAAATCTTTTTCTCCTCAAAATCCTTGGTTCGATGGCAACTGTTCTCTTGTCCTTCGGGAGAGAGACAATGCTTATCGTGAATGGAAAAACTCTCCTTCTCCTATCACTCTTGCTAATTTTCATTCAGCTCGGAATCGTTGCAGGGAATGTTCTTCGACGGACTAAGCGTACTTTCATAAAAAAGGAAGTGCGCTGACCTCCATGGCTCTCCTACTGATAAAAATTTAGGCCTCTTGTCAAAAATATCTCTAATAACTTCTGTAAATCTGCCTTTCCTCCTCTTATTCGCTCTGATGGTTCTATTGCTAATACTCCCTCTGAAAAGGCTAATCTCTTCGGCCTCCTTTTCTCATCTAATTCCACCCTGCTCGATTCTGGCATCCCTCCTCCTACTCCTTCTCCTCTCAGGTGTCCCATGTCCCTGCCTGTAATTACTCATGATCAGGTGCATGGGATCCTGAAATCTATGAACGTCAGGAAGGCCAGTGGCCCGGATGGCATTCCCCCTCGTGTGCTTCCGAGTTAGCACCTGTCTCGTTCAGCTCTACTCTCTATGCCTTAATACTAATACTTTTCCTCTATTCTGGAAGCGTGCATTTGTTCAACCGATCCCGAAAAAAGGTAGCCTCTCTGACCCTTCTAACTATCGTCCTATAGCTCTCACTTGTGTTCTCTAAAATTTTTGAAGCTCTCCTCAACTCTCATTTCCTGGATCATTTGGAGTCTCATTCTCTTCTCTCAGATCACCAATATGGCTTTCGACGCTCGAGGTCAACTGGTGACATACTTTCCTATCTTACTGATCTATGGTCTTCTTGCCCTTAGGGATTTCGGGGAGTCTTGTGTGGTGGCGCTTGACATATCCAAGGCTTTTGACCGGGTATGGCATGCGTCGCTGCTCTCCAAGCTCCCTTCCTTTGGGTTTCCTCCTTCCCTTTGCTTACTCATGTCTAGTTTTCTCTCAGATCGTTCCATTTAGGCACTTGTAGATGGAGCGACCTCTTCCTCTTTTCTGTCAACTGTGGTGTTCCTCAAGGTTCAGTTTTATCTCCAACTTTATTCTTACTTTTCATTAACGATCTTCTCAACTGCACTTCTAACTCTGTTCACTCTTATGCTGATGACTCAACTCTACATTCTTCTACTCATTTCAAATCTGCTCCCTCTTTTGCTTCTAGAGTTGCTTCTCCTCTTCAACTTTCCGATTCTATTCTTGCCGATCTGGATGGGATTTCCCGGTGGGGTCAGAGCAACCTTGTGAAATTCAACTCTTTAAAAACTCAACTTCTTCACATCTCCTCTCAAAAACACCTCCCAACTTTCCTATCCTTTTCGACGGCTCTCCCGTCTCACCTGTAAATAACATTAACATTCTTGGACTAAACATAAACAATAAACTGTCTTGGAAACCACATATCACAATGGTTGCTAAAGCGGCCTCTAAGAAGCTGGGAATTCTGTTCAGGTTGCGAGAATTTTTTTCTTCTGAGCAGTTACTCCAAATTTATAAGGGTCTTATTCGCCCTTGTATGGAGTACTGTTCTCACATTTGGGGGGGCTCCGGCTCCTCCTCTCTTTTGGATAGGGTTGAGTCAAAAGCTAAAAGATTAATTAACTGTCCCCTACTTTCAAACTCTCTTGATCCCTTATCTTTGCGACGTGACGTTGGCGCACTATCTCTTTTCTATAGGTACTACAATGGCAGGTGCTCGAGGGAATTGGCCTCTCGCATTCCTCCACCGTTGCGTCGTCCTCGTTGCACAAGGGGTGCCCTGCTTTCGCACCAATTTTGTGTGGATGTAGGAAACCCCAGGCTAGCCCGTTGTGATACCTCCTTCTTCCCAGCCACTTCTGTTCTGTGGAACTCTCTACCATCTTCTTTTTTTCCTACTGTATTGAATCTTCCT
>SEYY01009214.1:7500-18696 GCA_009176605.1 Armadillidium nasatum
ACATAAACAAAGAATTGTCTTGGATTTTTCATTTCGCAACTGTTGATAGGGTGACTTAAAAGGAAATTTGAAATTCTTGTTCAAATCGTAAAATTATTTTTTCTTCAGAACTGCTCCAACCATACGAAGGTCCCATCTGCCCTTGTTTGAAGTACTGCTTTCATAAATGGAAGTAGAAGCGCACTACAGTTTCAAAGTTAAAGACTTTTAACTGCTTTATATATATATATACTATATATATATATATATATATATATATATACTATATATATATATATATATATATGTATATAATATATATATATACCTGATATTCTATATATATATAATATATATATATATACATATATATATATATATATATATATATATATATATATATATATATATATAGGTATATATATATATATATATATATATATATATATATATATATATATATATATATATATATATATATATATATATATATATATATATATATATATATATATATATATATATATATATATATATATATATATATATATATTATATATATATATATATATATATATATATATATATATATATATATATAATAAAATTATATATATATATATATAATATATTATATATTATATATTTATAATATATATATATATATATATATATATATATATATATATATATATATATATATATATATATATATATATATATATATCTGATTTTTCCGTACCTTTTTTTTTTTTTGTATTGATAATTATACAAGAGCAGATGCCCGAGAGACCTGACCATTCGATATCTACCTAATTTGAGGGGCTTACATAGCATTAGGAGGGAAGAGATAACGTCTTTAAGCGAGGTTTATATATAGATTTTCAATTCCAGGCCTGTACATTGTTGTGTCTATATCTTCCCAATCCGTTACATTCAATGGAATTCTCTTCTACCTGTTTTTCTTTCAGAATTTAATCTCTCTCACGTCTAAGAATGAGTATATGCTAACTTTGCGAATCATGTAGTGTGAAAACAGCATATATATATATATATATATATATATATATATATATATATATATATATATATATATATATATATATATATATATATATATATATATATATATATATATATATATATATATATATATATATATATATAATCTTAAAGAAGGATGTGCAAAGGAAAAACTAATTGGTATGTTTCTATTTTGATACCTAAAAAAAAAGTTATAAAAAAAAAGATATACTTAAAATAAATACATAAATAAAAAAAATAAAATATATATAATATAATATATATATATATATATTATATATATATATATATATATATATATATATATATATATAATATATATATATATATATATATATATATATATATATATATATATATATATATATATATATATATATATATATATATATATATATATATATATATATATATATATATATATATATATATATATATATATATATATATATATATATATATATATATATATATATATATATATATATATATATATATATATATATATATATATATATATATATATATATATATATATATATATATATGAGGGCGGACTGTAAAATAACTCCTGTTGATGCTTTGCTAAACATTGGAAACAGGTTTAAAAATGTTTAGACCTGCGTTCGAAAAAATTTGCAATCGAACGGGATAGTTATTTGGTTCCATACTTTTGCAGTGATATAAAAATGGAAGCTAATAGTGATACTATGTTGAAGCAATGTGCAGTAATTGAATTTTTGCATACCGAAGGTGTACAGAATTTCTTCACAACATTGTAACGGGAGACGAAACCTGGGTTCACCACTACGATCCAAAAGAAAAAAGAACCTCAATGGAATTCAGACATTCAAGTTCACCTGGCGTACGAAAGTTTAAGACTTATCGCTCGGCTGGTAAACTCATGATGACAACATTCTAAGATGTGGAGGACCTTGTCTATTCGAAATATCTGCCGAAGTCCACGGCTGTAAACTCCAATCATTATTGTTAAAATCTCCAGAAATTGAAGAGCTGCATTTGTCGAATAAGACCAACCAGTACAGTTTTCCTCTTGCACCATGAAAGTTCCCAGATGCTTCACAAGCTTAAACTTCGATGTCATTGATCACCCACCTTACAGTCCTGCTCTGGCCCCCAGTGATTTTCACTTACTTTCAAAGTTGAAGGAGCGTCTCGGGGAGTGACATTTGGTTCAGATGATGAGATGAAGATAGGGGTGGTAGGCTGGTTAAGGAAAACAGATCAAAGACTTCTTTTCAACCAGTTTCGAGAAGTGGGTTCAACGTTTGCAGAAATGTATATCAATACATTTCAATACGAGGAGATTATTTAGAAAAATATTATTACATGCTTATTGAATAAACACTTGACCTTCGTTCAGCCTTTGTTTCATTATGTTATCTGCAGTGTATGAAAACATAACAGAACAGGCTTTACTCTTCAGCAAATCCACTTATATTCATATTATTTTGCCATTCATTTTTCACATTTTCTCTCTCTTTCTTTTCTCTCTCTCTCTCTCACACACACACACACACACACACACACTCTAACTCCTTCTCTCCACCACCACTGCACCCCATGTTCCTTGTCCTCAGCAGCTCTCTTACCTTCATACTCTCAAACATTCTTAACTTTATTTTCTTCAGTATTCTTCCCTTCTTCCATATCCCTTTCAATCCCTTTATCATTTTTATTCCCTCTGTCACTCTATTCTTTATTTCCCCTTCCAGCTCCCCTTTTCATTACATCCAGCTTTTCCGGGTATTTGAACTCGTCTACTTTCTCAAATTTTTCTCCCACCACTTACCTCGTCTCCCTCTCATTCCTCTGCTCTTACTACCTCATCCCCACATGAAATACTCATTATTTTACTTTTTGTTGGATTTGACTTCAGTCCATCAACGGCATATTCCCTAAGAAACTCCCTCACCAACATATTCCTCACCTCACAATCAAATACAGTTTCTATATAGATTCTGGAACCAACACCCCATCATTCTCAAACAACAAGACATTTATCTCCCAATCAACCTCCACTTCTAAAACTAACACTCTTCCCATTTCTCTCCTTTACCCTAACAACACTCATTTAATACACTGTGAACGTTTCACACCGTATCTCGGTCCGTCTTCAGCACAAACTAAATTTTACAAATTTCTATCTTAAAATAGAATCAAAATATAAATTCATTAACCATCTATATGATATTTAAAATTATAATAATTGGAATAAAATAATAAAAACTAAAGTAATAATATTAATATTGAAATAACATAAATAAAAATAAAAAGGTTGGACTATTTTGGGATAAAGGACTTCATTATTGAGTGAAAAGGACAGTCGAAGAATCTTGATCATTTAAAGATGGACAATGAGTTTTTATATATAAAACTTCAAAATCCTACGATCAAGAAGGGAGATACATATTGAAGAATAGAGAAATTAGAAGAATAAAAAGGGTGGTTATGTCCATGGTCTTTTATAGCAGAGTGTACAGGAGAGCAAAGAGGAAGGTCTGTTCTAAAGAAACCCCCTCAATGCTTATCAATACTCACTTTTAGTTGTAGACCAGTTTGACCTTCATACGCCGCATTACAGCTGGCACACTTAAATAAATAAATAAATGAAGATATGAGAAGCATTGCATGAGACACCTTGTGTCTGAAGATGCTTTAAATTGAGAGGGAGTTGTAATTTATAAGAATGAACTGCCATTGCGGGAATTAAGTTGAGATGTAAGTGATCCTATACAAGGAAGTTATAAGTATATTTTTTGTTTGAGTACAGTAGGAAAATGAAGGGTGGGTTTGAAGATATTAGTGAGATACTCGTTAATACATTTTTCCACTTGGAACTGTAGGAATAAATTAAAATGGAAAAGAATTTGAATTTTCATAAATATCATCTCTGTATGGAATATATATATATATATATATATATATATATATATATATATATATATATATATATATATATATATATATATATATATATATATATATATATATATATATATATATATATATATATATATATATATATATATATATATATCGCATACCATATTTCGTTATTTGCGGATTAGAATATAGAATTTTTAAGTACGGACGCGAATGCAAATGCGAATGTTGAATTTTCAAAATTGCGGCAGCGGCTGCGGATGTAGCTGCGGATGCGGATGCAGATGTATAATTTTTGTAAGTGCGGATGTTAATTTTGATGAGGATGCTCCGCGGATGAGGATGCCATCACTAATAATATATATATATATATATATATATATATATATATATATATATATATATATATATATATATATATATATATATATATATATATATATATATATATATATATATATATACTGGTATAAATTTTTATTTTTATTATTATTATTATTATTATTATTATTATTATTATTATTATTATTATTATTATTATTATTATTATTATTATTATTATTATTATTAATTATTATTCTTGCTTTAAATTTTTTTTTTTTTTTTTTTTTTTTTTTTTTTTTTTGCTTTAAATTTTTTTTTTAATAAAATTTAAAACATGTGTAAATATTGATGCTCAATTAAGTTAGTTTAAAATTTTAATTTAATTAAGAATCATGTTTTAAAAATTATTACGTTTCGATATAAATAGATTTTCGATAGATAAAAACTAAATCTTATAAAATTTGTTCGGTTAGAAATTCCTTCCTATTCTGAAGAAAGAAATCGCTTAAAAGTATATAAAAGCCTTCAGGATAATGAAGAGAAAAGAAAAAAGTCCTAGACAACAGAATTATAAAGAACACAGAGTAGTAACTCGTAAAGGAGAGATTTTTAAATCGCTAGCCTGCCAAGGAAGTTTCTGAAATGGAAACAAAGAAAATGTTCAGCCTGTATTAAAAACAGAGTTTTCCCATTCAAGTAATGAAAATTGGTTGGCCTGTCCCGCAGACTTAATGTGAAATATTTCTACAGGATGAAAAAGGAAAAACTTAACCAACGAATTTATTCCTACAAGTAACATGAGAAACTTCATCACGTAGCTTGTAAGGACAGTCCTTATCAACGATCAACTATCAGCACTAATTATAAAAGAAGAATGAATTACAAAGCTTTACTGCAACGGTGTTAGGAGATCGGCTCTAATCAATTCCACAACACTGATGTCAACTCAAATATATATATATATATATATATATATATATATATATATATATATATATATATATATATATATATATATATATATATATATATATATATATGGAGAGAGAGGGAGAGAGAGATATGGGAGGGTATTAGAGACAAGAATGAAAGAATTGACAAGAAAGGGGGTGAGTGAGGAACAAAGGGGTTTTAGAGAGGATAGATAGGAGATGTGTGGACCAGATTTTTACACTGAGAATGATTAGTGAGAAATTGGGTGAGAAAGATAAAGTGGGGTATGTATGCTTAATGAATTTGTAGAAAGCATATGAGAGGGTATGTAGGAGGAAGTTGTTCGAAGTATTGAGAGAGGGGTGGAGAGTGGGAGGAAGATTATATTGAAAGGGATCAAAACTTTTTATGAAAAATATAGAGCGAGAGTGAGGGTAAAGAGCGAACTTACGAATTGGTTTGACGTAGAAGTGGGAATGAGACATAGGAGTGTAACGTCACCTTGGAGTTGATATATGGTATATTTAGAGAAATGGAGAGGTAAGGGAAGGGTATTAAACTAAGAAGTGTGGAAGGTGAATGGGAGGTAAATGTCTTGCTGTTTGCAAATGATTCCCTGTTGGGAGAAGTTGAGAATGTTGGTAAGATATGCGTGGGGATATGCGCGAACAAGGGATTCAAAGTAAACCCAGCAAAAAGTAAAGTAATGAAGATTGGGGTGGGGATGAGGTGGTCAGAGGGGAGGAATGGGGTGTGTGGAGGTTGGAAAGAGAGATTTGGAAATTGAAGGAAGAAGTTTTGAGTGTAAATATTTACCATCTGAAATGTATGGGTGTGAAACATGGATGACGAATGTTCAGGTGAGGAAAATTAAATGTATATGAGATGAAGGGATTTAGAGCTATATGTGGTTTGAGAATGGTAGATAGGATTATAAACAAATGAATAAGGGAGCTTTGTGGATGGAGGAGTGGAAAGGTAAACAGAGCAGAGAAGTTTGTACTAAGGGTGGATTGGACATGTGTGTAGAATAGATGAGGACAGGATGGTGGGCAAAGTATTAGATCTCAGGTAGAGGGAGTTAAATTTAGTGAAAGGCCAAAGTAAAGGTAGATGAATGGAGTGACTGAGATTTTGGGGAGGAATGGTTCGAGTTTAGATGAGTACAGGAGTGCTGTGGAGTACAGAGTGAGATGGAGATCGGTGGTGACTTGAAAGTGAAACGTAGGGTGTGTGTGTGTGTGTGTGTGTGTGTGTGTGTGTGTGTGTGTGTGTGTGTGACGGAATTGTGGCGGGCACCACCCTACGATAGTGGGAAGATGAGAAATGATATATATATATATATATATATATATATATATATATATATATATATATATATATATATATATATATATATATATATATATATATATATATATATATATATATATACACACTTTTTTAAATAAGAAAAAGGAACTGTTTGACTTAAAAATGCATATATATTTTTTTTAGTTGATGGGAGTACCACACCCTTTGAAAAACTAGATCTTGTAATAATATTTATTTTATTCTTTTAAGAATTAAACCGTGAAAAATAAAAAGTAAATTCCATTAAAGAGGAACATTATTTTCTTGCTTCACGCGATCCAAATCCTCAAGGACAAAAATTTAAAAGTAAAATTATTTAATTTAAATGGGTGAGCACATGGGAGGCTCATTCCCTTTTAAAGGTTTCATTTGGTTAGGAGGTTTTGCTTACTCAGTGCTTGTCTATATATATATATATATATATATATATATATATATATATATATATATATATATATATATATATATATATATATATATATATATATATATATATATATATATATATATATATATATATATATATATATAGTAGTATAGGGGGACTTTCAACAGATGCCAGATTTTTTCGAGGTAGCTAAAGCTGGCAACCCAAGCCTAACAGCCTTTTCTGCATTTTCGTGCAATGCCGCATTCTCAGGGACCTTCCTGACCTTTTCTTTGTCGGTTCATGGACCCACGCGGACCCCTGGACCCCCAGATTTGAACCAATTTCTGCAGGATTGAACCGCAAAAAAAGGTCAGGAAAAAGAGTGAGGTGAACGCATCCATTGTGCAAACTCAGGTAACTTCCTGATACCATTTTTGGAGGATTTACGGGGCCTCGCGGGGCCCTCTTCCCCCCGACTTGAGGCCAATTTCAACGGGTTGAACCTCCCAAAATGGTGTCAGGAAAATCGTGATATCAATTTGAGCAGAGTGATTTGCATTGCAAATCAAAATCCCGTTAGGCTCAGGTTGCCAGATTTAGCTACCTCGAAAAATCTGGCATCTGGCGAAAGAGCCCTTTATGCTACTTATATATATATATATATATATATATATATATATATATATATATATATATATATATATATATATATATATATATATATATATATATATATATATATATATATATATATATATATATATATAATATATTGAAAAGAATTAAATGTTAATGTATATTTTGAAAATAAATTTTTCTGCATTTTCAAACTTAAATCATTTACGATTTTTATAATAAATTATGACTCGCCACGAAGCAAATTTTTGCTTTGTAAGCGTTGTTATAGTTATTTCCTGATATTGTATTAGAGTTTTAATAGGATTCACAATGACGATCAAATTATTCCCAGTTAAAAAAATTTTTTTTTTTAATTTATATTCGAGATTAAATTTACAAAAAAGATCACACTCCTTTTCATATATTTTGTTCGTTGAATCACTTGTAGCGTATTTTTCCGCAATCGTGGATTTCTACATCATAACTTTTTGAACATTTTATTGTAGCCTTCTTGGATCATGTTAAGTAGCTAGAGAGTAATTAAAATTAGCATCAGTACTTCAAAATATGTTCTAAACTTTATAGAAAATAATACCTGCCGGCTCTTCCAAGAGACTGAAGAGACGGTGAAGCAGAACACATTCTATGCAACTGCGAAGCAATTGCATTTCCGAGATTACGAGGTTTTGGGAGAAGGAAACAATGCAGCTTTACATCAAAAAAACATATTCCAGAACAATCCTTGGGTTTCTTCATGAACTCGGGCTGAACTGAAAAGAAATCTAAAATAAGAAAAGTCATAATAGATCTTACTCGTCATGGTGACGAATTGTCGAGAACCTTATAACTCAACCTTTTAATTAATCTTAATCTTAAGTTAAAATATTTGTTATCAACTTCTGAGACAAAAAGTTTAATTTCACCATATATATATATATATATATATATATATATATATATATATATATATATATATATATATATATATATATATATATATATATATATATATATATATATATATATATATATATATATATATATATATATATATATATATATATATATATATATATATATATATATATATATATATATATATATATATATATATATATCCACTAAATAAAACAATAAAAATAATAAAAAGTTAAAATTAAGGGGAATTAACTAAGTGTTAAAACCAGCAATAGCAGAAATAGGAGTAAAAATTTAAAACACATTATATTTCAAGGAACTATATCCTTCTCATCTGGTGCGACAAGATTAAAAGAAGTTAAGAAAAAAGGAATATTGATTTGTTCCCTTTTTTCTTAACTTCTTTTAATCTTGTCTCACCAGATGAGAAGGATATAGTTCCTTGAAATATAATGTGTTTTAAATTTTTACTCCTATTTCTGCTATTGCTGGTTTTAACACTTAGTTAATTCCCCTTAATTTTAACTTTTTATTATTTTTATTGTTTTATTTGTGGTTTTATAATTATTATTAATAATAGAGCGCGAGTGAAATAGTTCTCTTTAAAAAAAAAATAGTTTTTAATATATATTATATATATATATATATATATATATATATATATATATATATATATATATATATATATATATATATATATATATATATATATATATATATATATATATATATATATATACTAAAAATTAGGCAAAAAGGTGAAAATGAATAAAATGTTTATAAAACTCGTATGTTTAGTGGTGTTAACAAAATTTCAAGACGGATTTTCATTACATTTGGAAGGTAAGATAATGGTTATTAAAATGAGTATTTTTAAATATTCCTGACTTTTAAATATTCCTGGCTTTCAAATACGGCTTTTAATCCCTGCTCTTCTGAAAGCATGTATATATTAAACCTTTGCTTGAGAAAGGAGATACCATTCAACCCTTCCAGATATCATCCTATTGCTTTAGCAACTTTGTTTTTTACAGTTTCCGAATCTTTCCTTTAACAAGAAGATTTTGGACTATCTTAAAACTTCTTACCTTTTGTAATATCTATGCAGAGCTTTATCCACAATGGATGTGTGTGTTATGGTAACGTGTTAAGACTATTGATTTCTGTCAGTCTTTTGGAATCGCTGTACAAAGGCACGTGTTATTCCACTAATTTGTTTGAGCAGAATCCTTCATCTTGTTTGATTTTTCTTTGTTAATTATCATTTTGTGGTCTATTCACATCTTTGAATATATATATATATATATATATATATATATATATATATATATATATATATATATATATATATATATATATATATATATATATATATATATATATATATATATATATATATATATATATATATATATATATATATATATATATATATATATATATATATATATATATATATATATATATATATATATATATATATATATATATATATATATATATATATATATATATATATATATATATATATATATATATATATATATATATATATATATATATATATATATATATATATATATATATATATATATATATATATATATATATATATATATATATATATATATATATATATATATATATATATATATATATATATATATATATATATATATATATATATATATATATATAGAGGTGGACCGGATAGTAATGTTTTACTATCCGCGGATGCGGATGCGGTTGCGGATATCCGCGGATATGCAGATGCGGATGCGGATGCGGATAGTTTAATTTTTTAAGAGTTTTTGTCATAGATTCTTGGAATTTTAAATATAATATCCAGAATCTATGTTACCAGGGTGTGGGACTGGGACCCAACTCTTGAACACCCCACCAACCTCTTTCCCCAACCTCCACCCATTTCGAAAAAGGTTATATATATATATATATATATATATATATATATATATATATATATATATATATATATATATATATATATATATATATATATATATATATATATATATATATATATATATATATATATATATATATATATATATATATATATATATATATATATATATATATATAGAGCCAGTAATTCAGTATTACTTTCACACTTCACAGTTTAACATACTCCATTTGAAGTTAATAATTGGTAAGTTATTTTTTAGAAATAAAAGCTTTTGGGCTCTTTCAGGTGAAAGTTTGGTTCGCTTTTCGTCGTAAATGAGGCCTGCTCCACTGAAAAGACGCTCACTAGCAACACTAGTTGAAGGACATGCTAAATAAGTCCTTGCCAGCTCAGCAAGAAAAGGGAAACTTTTGCAATTATCTCTCCACCAAACCAGTTGGTCTTTATCTGCCTCCAAACGTGGGAGTTTCAGATAATTTTCAATAATCGATATTGTATCCTTTGACACTTCTGACTGTGATTCTTCATCGCTGCTGGAAGCTAGAAGATCTTTCATTGATTTAGCAATGCTTAAGCTAACAGATTTTGTTTCTTACAACTTTCAATGTTGAAACAAGTGGTATCACATCTGACAAACATGATTCAGCTGAACTTATAGTCTTTGTTAATTCTTCAAAAGGCTTAAGGATATTAATACAATTATTTAAAATGTCATTTTCGTCAGCTGTTAGAGGCTTTATTTTGTGCTGCTTGAATCATAAAGGCAAATGGCCTCACTGATTTCACTCATCCTCTCAAGTATATGCAAACTACTATTCCAGAG
>SEYY01009215.1:0-5000 GCA_009176605.1 Armadillidium nasatum
TTACTGTTGTGTCCTCATTTCGAACTGAGATTCAATTTAATGAGGAAATAAACCATTCTCAACTGTCATTTATTAACAATAACAAAATTTCAACTCCTTCTTTCACTACATGTGAGGAAGGAAACTCCTTAACTACATCCTTGATTAATGAGGATGAAAATTTAATTCCACCCATTTCAAATGGGAATTCTAATCAAAACTCCACAAAGGGCTTAGATCATTTGTGGTCTCTCTCGAACATCGGTATTCTTCCCAGCGAACAGTTTGCCGATGCTGAAAAAACTATCTTAAATTGTCAATATGAGGATAACCTCTCAGAGGACCTCATTTATAACATTCATTCAAATTTAATTTCTTCCTCTAAACAGAAAATAGCTTCTAGCACCCTTCTCAAGGAGGAAGTTCCTAACTCAAATTATCATTCTGATGTTATTCCAGCTGGAAACACTCAAACTGACATTTCATCCAATTTAAGTCAACTCTTCCTTCCCTTTTCTACCATGCGGAAAAGGAAGGAACTTCATGAACCTTCTTCTGTTGATAACCTTAATTATTTCAATTCTCTTTCATCCCAGAGTGAAGAGAAACTTCTCTCAAATATTAACCATCTTTCACATACAAGTGAGATGGAAAACTTTCTCAATTCATTTCAAGTCGACAGAGATTGTTCAAATTTTAATTCCAGCTCCATTCCCTTGAACCAGCAAGAAATGGAGTTTCATTTAATTCACTTATATTCTAATAACAATCTTTCATTTGATGAGGAATCAACCCTTAATTAAAAGGAAATCTGGGGGACAATGTAAACCTCTTGTTCCTTTAACCTCTTTTTCATCCCAATTTGATTTCACGACAAATGTGACAAAAATGGGAACTTCATTCTCTAATGATTCTCTGATAGTGAAAGTTCATTTAACCAAATTTAATCCACAATCCATTTCTCTGGTACCTCAGGAAATGGAACCAAATTTGTATTCAAATTTTAATATTCATTTTAGTTCTTCTCTAAGCAGAGAAGGTTTTTTCAAACTTAATATTTTCTTTGACATCAAAGAAAAAATAACTTTTACTTGTGATCTTTCACATAAGGAAGATCACGTTACCAAATTTAATCCGCATCCCAATTTCTTGACTAAGTTTCAAGAAAGGAAATCAAACTCAGGATGTTATTATAAAATTTTTTAACCATACTGGGAAGGAAAAACTTAGTTTTAATATTTAGTTTTAACTATTCATTCCCTTCACCCTTGTCAATTTCTCCTTTGGTAAAGTACCAAGAGGAGACCCCTTACTTAAATTTTACATTTTTAAATCACTTCATTAAATTTTTCCCTTTTGTTCCTTCACCAAAAACAAGAGTGGAAAACCTCTTACTTAATTCTGATTCTAAATTTCCCCTTTCTAACGCAGAAAGGTTTATTTATCCAAAATTTCTAAACTCTTTCAACAGAAACAACCCTGTTGAAAATAATATTTTCCTCTTTGTCAGGAATAACAATATTTTAAATAATACTTCCCTTATAAATAAAGGGAACTCATTTAACATACTTTCCTTCTCATGTGAAAGGAACTTTTGCAAACAAATCCGCTCTCGTAAATTACGAAAGAGGTTTCATTCTTTAACATCTTCCTCATCGTTGGAAGACCCTCTTACTCCTTCTCATTTGTTAATGGATACTAAACCATTTTCTAATATTAGTATTGACTTAATAGGTCATTTCTTTATTAAAACTCAAAAATCATGCACTATTAAGTGTTATATTGTTTTATTTACTTGTGCTACTACTAGGGCTGTGCATCTGGAACTTGTTCTAGATAACAGTACTGAATCCTTTCTTCTTGCACTACGTCGTTTCATAAGCAGACGTGGAGTGCCTACTCTAATTTATTCAGATAACGCAACATACTTCACAAACATCAGTTTGTATTTTTCTTTTTTTTTTTTTTCCTCGCTGGAGTTAATGTTGCGAATTTTGTCAAATTCCAACCAGGTTTTGTTCGCTTTGACTCATAAAAATGCGAATGGGTGACTTGAGGGAATTTCAACCCCTAATTCAGAAGTATATATATATATATATATATATATATATATATATATATATATACCCTCTGAAAATTTCTTTCCAATTGCATGTACCCTTTCGGATCTAGATTTCTCAATTTAGTAATATTTTATTGTTCCTTTTATTATTTTACTTTGTTCTTGACACTCTATAGTTTGTCAAGTCCAATGATTTAGCTTAATTCAGTTATTAATTATGCCCAAAATTCTAATTGAAAAAGGTAGGCCTTTTTTCATATTAAAACCCTTATAATTGAGAAACCACTATGTCAATTGTTTTGAAACTTTGTCAGAATGTTTTATATTTCCTATAGAGCATTTTGATTATCAAATTTCATTGTAAGGTATTTTAATTACCTTCATATAAATTTAATTGAATAATAACTATAGAATAAACTAGAAAATGGCGCGCTCTCTCTAATGAGTAGTTGTCGTCTTTCGCCTTCTTATATTCTAATTATAATTTTTCTTATTTAATATATAAATTTGCACTATCTTCTTAACACATTTCAATTTGTTTTTATTTATCGAATTTTTTTATAACAATTTCCAATCTAATAAAAATTTGTTTAATTATTCCAAAGAAACTTCAATGAAAACTTTAAGAGAACGTCTAAAAACGATTGTTTCTACTTAAAAACGTTGAAAGTCCCCTCTTATAAAACAATCGAGAATATTCGTGCTTCACACAGTCTACATTGAGACGTTTTGTGATGAAGTGTTGCAAAAGTGTAATTATAAAACTGTGGCATATTGTACTTATTGCATAAATTACTTCATACTTGCCTTAATTAATAGTCATAAATATTGATTAATATTAAATCATCTATTAATATTGCTATTTAATACATTCTTTTCGGATTACAAAGAACTTCATCTTCATCGTCAGCATAGGCTACTCTGAAGTTTCTCAACGAATCCGGATTAAATTTGAGTATTTGTATCATATATGTATATATATATATATATATATATATATATATACATATATGGTTTTTTCTTGCAAATTTCCTTTATTTATTTTATATATGGTATTTGCATTCTGCATTCAAAATCCATTCTAACTTCTAGAGAAAATTTTTCCTTTTTTCTAGAATTAACAAAATTCTTAGAATAATTTCTAAGTTCTAATAAAAATTCCTAAAATAATTTTTTAGGTTCTAAGTAAATTCATCTAAATTTTTAGAAACAATTTTTTTTACTTCCAAACATATTTTTATTGGCTCCTCAATATAATAAGTAATCAAATTTGTTTGTAAAATTGCTAAAAAATATTATATTGAAGGAGGAAATTGTTATTCTTCTCTTCCTGGTAACGCCACGCCGGGTTTAGCTATAATTACTGGGAAAAAGAATTTACAGAGGCATACATTCCATTTTCTTTTCCTTCTTCTAAATCTAACAAATCTTGGTTTGACTATTCTTGTTTTCATGCTATTCGACTCAGGTATGCTGACATCAGAGATTACCGTCGTCTTTAAACTCCAGAAACTCAGATAACTTACATTTCATACCGGCATCGTACAAAATATATTATCTGTAACATCAAAAACTCTTTTTTTCGTAGAGAAAAAAAAAATCTTTCTGGTTTCTCTTCCTCATCCCCTTTCTGACATTCTCTAAAAAATGTCAACTCTAACTTTGCCTCTATTTTTTCCCTCCTCTAGTATCTTCCGACAACACAACTTCCGTTTGGCCTTCTTCACTACAAATTTTGCCTCAAATTCAACTTTAGACGATTCCAGAGCTATTCCTCTTCCTTCAACCCCCTCCAACTCATTTATGTCTAAAATTGTAATTTCTCCTAAAGAAATCATTTCTGCTTTTTCTGAGCTTAACACTAAGAAGACCTACGGTCTTGATGACATCCCTCTTCTGGTTCTCAAAACTTGTGCTTCCGAGCTTGCACCCTGCCTTGATTAACTATTTCGTCTATGTCTTTCTACTTCAACCTTCCCTTCTTGCTTGAAAAATGCGCTCATTCAACCTTTGCCGAAGATGGGGGATCACTCTCAAAGCTCAGACTACAGTACCATTTCTTTAACTTCCGTTCTTTCTAAAGTTTTTGAATCTCTCCTTTAACAGGAAGATTTGGAAAAGCCTCAATTCTTCTAATCTTATCTCTGATAGCCAATATGGCTTTCATGAAAACGGTCTACTGGTGATCTCCTTTCCTTTCTCTCTGACTCTTGGTCTTCCGCTCTTCGTCATTTCGATGAATCTTTTGCTATTGCTCTAGACATATGGAAAGCCTTCAGTAGAGTCTAACATAAAGCTTTTGGAATCTGTAATTCTATCTCTGAGGTCTTCTCTCTTATTTCCTTTCCGGTAGTTCTATAGCAGCTGTTGTAGACGGCCAGCGTTCATCCTTTAAATCTGTTCATCAGGGTTCTGTCCTACACCTAGCACTTTTTCCAATTTTTATTAATGACTTTCTCTCTATTGCTATATCACCTATCCAGTTCTATGCTTATGACTCCACTCTTCATTACTCCTTTCAATTTGAATGCTAGAATAGTGGCCTTGGAGCATTAAACCTCTAGTCTTCCTCGTATTTCAAATTGAGCAGATAAGACATGGTCGCTTTGAATGTCTCAAAACGCAGTTCCTCCATCTCTCTACTTGAAACAACCTTCCACACAACAATATATCTTCTTCGAAAACACAAAACTCAAACGTTCATCTGTTCTTAATATTCTCGGTGTTTCTTTTTCTAGCGATCTTTCTTTGAAAGATCAAATTGCTTTTCTTTCTAAACAAGCTTCTAAGAAGTTAGGTGTTCTGAGGCACCCTCGTATTTTCTTCACTCTACCCCAGTTCTTGGTCTGTATAGGCGTGTTGTTCGCTCCTTTATGGAGTACTCCTCACACATCTGGGGTGGTTCCGCTCATACAGCTCTCTTTGAAAAGATAGAGTTTATAATTTTTCGTCTTAACAA
>SEYY01009215.1:20000-22500 GCA_009176605.1 Armadillidium nasatum
AGAACCAAGAGAGCGTTCGAGAAACCTGTAGAAGGAAGGGTAGCACTTAATAGAATGAAGAGAAAGGTTGAAATATGAGTAAAAAAATTAGATATGTGCGGATCATACAGGCAATCACATAAGTGAAGAGGGATACAAATTATGGCTTGCATTAACTGCTCCTTTTACTAAGGGATGAAGTGATGGTAGAGTTTGCTTGCCATATCCTTTGAGCTAGAGGATATATATATATATATATATATATATATATATATATATATATATATATATATATATATATATATATATATATATATATATATATATATATATATATATATATATATATATATATATATATATAAAATCTTTTAATCCACTAACTACTCGTGGATAAAAATATATTTTATTTTCAAGTCTGCTATACTGGGAATTGAACCATCGACCTCTTGCATGATAAGCAAGAGTGTTACCTCTCGAGCCAAGACAGTACAAAAGAGGAACCGCTTAGAGAAATCTCAAGAAAGAGGGATAGAACCTTGACCTCGTTTCCCGTGTCAGAGTGCAGTCGGGAGGGGCCCTTTCGGGAGTCTGCTTGATAAGTATTTCTTGAGACTTCCCGACGCGGCTCCTCTTTTGTACTGTCTTGGCTCGGTTAGTAATGTTCTTGCTTACCATCCAAGAGGTCGATGGTTCGATTCCCATTATAGCAGACTTGAAAATTCAATATAAATATTTTGATCCACGAAGGAGTTAGTGGATTTAAAAAGATTTGATATATATATATATATATATATATATATATATATATATATATATATATATATATATATATATATATATATATATATATATAATATATATATATATATATATATATATATATATAATATATATATAACATTCGATGCATTTCCGGAATAAAATCAAACAGGATTAAAATGCATCTTGATTTTTTTTTAATACCGGTATATATATTTTAACGTCATTTGAATAGAATTCCTCTATTTGTATATATGCTTTTCAATATATATATATATATATATATATATATATATATATATATATATATATATATATATATATATATATATATATATATATATATATATATATATAGAGAGAGAGAGAGAGAGAGAGAAAGACAATTAGTTTTCTCTAAAATATTTAGCTTTCTTCCTCCTTGCATTGGTTTGAAGAGTAACCATAAGTTCCGAACACGATTGTCATATTTATTTCCTTATATATATATATATATATATATATATATATATATATATATATATATATATATATATATATATATATATATATATATATATATATATATATATATATATATATATATATATATATATATATATATATATATGTTAATTATACACAGAACCCTTCCCACAATTGTGGGGTGGTGTTTACTCTAAGCCACAATCATTCCTAATATTAATAAACTTGCCACTCTTTTCCACTCACTTCTTTCCTCTGTCAACCGCACACCCTCCTCCCAGCTCAACTCTCTGCCTCTCAATAACTCCCTGACCACGGTCATCCAACATCCTTTTGGTCTTCTCCTACCTCTCGTACCCATCCTTTCCAAAATGAACACCTTTTTTGTCAATCTCTCCTCAATCATCTTACAAACATGTCCAAACTACCTCAGATCTCCCAACCAAACTCATCCAACTACACATCTCCCTTATTATAACATTCCTGACTCTCTCCCTTCTACTTATATCACATACCGCTCTCAGACCCTTCATTTCGAAAACCTCAACCTTTTTTTCTTTTCCTCTCATTCAATCTCCAAACCTTGTTACCATACATAACTACCGGAACACAGCAACCCTCAAGCATTTTCAACTTCACCTCTCTGGACAACCTTCCTATGTTCTAAATATCCCTCGAATCCCTAGCACTTTCTCCCCTTCGCTTATTCTATCCCCTACTTCATCATCCACAATCCCACCTCCTCCAAAAAAAATTTAAACCCAGGTATTTCAATGAGCTAATCCATCCCAATTTCTCCCTCCCTACTTTAAACTGGAATTCACCACCCCCACCTATACCCCTTCCCTCCGCTCACCATTTTTCATTCATAATATTTTACTCTTGCCTGCATTCACTTTTAAACCTAACTCGACACAACCTTTTACAAATTCCTCCACCAAAACCTTCAAATCCTCTTGTGACTCAGCCAAAAGGACAACATCATCTGAATATAATACCACAGTCACGTCCCATACTTCCTGTTGTTCTCTCATTCTTACCACTACCTTCTCTAACCATCAATCTCTCTTCTTTGTCAATAAATAATTTAAACAACCCAGGAGACATTACAAACACACACACACACACACACACACACACACACACACACACACACACACACATATATAATATATATATATATATATATATATATATTATATATATATATATATATATATAATATATATATATATATATATATATATATATATATATATATATATATATATATATATATGTATATAATTTATTA
>SEYY01009215.1:25000-27500 GCA_009176605.1 Armadillidium nasatum
CTTTATTTCTTTCGAAATTTTTTCTTTCTTCCATACTTTTCTTAGGCCCCCCAATACTTTCATTCCTTCTACCACTCTGTTCTTTATTTCTTTTTCCGTCCCACCCTTACCTTCCACCCAACATTACTAGATATTTGAATTCATTCACCTCCTCAAGTTTCCATTCTCACACTTCTACAAACCAATTCCTCCCTCCACATTTCCTCATCCCCACCTCCAATCCTCATAACTTTATTCTTCGCTGGATTGAATTTCAATCTCGTTTGCACATTTCCCTTCAAATTCTCTCACAAGTATTCTCATCTTTTCTCCAGATTCTGCCACCAACACATGCCGCATCATCTGCAAAAAGTAAAACATTCACTTCACATTCACCCTCCATATTTCTCAACGTAATACTCTTCCCTTCTCTCTCCATTTTTCTAAGTAAACCATTCATCAATAGATTAAATAACATGGAGATATTACACACCCCTGTCTCAATCCCATTCCTATGCTAAACCAATCCGATAGTTCTCTCTTCACCCTCACTCTTGATCTACAATTCGCATATATATATATATATATATATATATATATATATATATATATATATATATATATATATATATATATATATATATATATATATATATATATATATATATATATATATATATATATATATATTAGTGATGGATTGGATGTCATATTTTCTAATTTGCGGATGCGGATGCGATGCGGATGCGGATGTCGAATTTTGGAGAAGTGCGGATGCGGATGTTGAATTATTGAAAATGCGGATGCGGATGTTGAATTTTTGAAAATGCGGATGCGCGATGCGGATGTTGAATTTCCGAATAGATGCGGATGCGAATGCGAATTTTCGAAAATGCGGATGCGGATGCGGATGCCATCACTAATATATATATATATATATATATATATATATATAATATATATATATATATATATATATATATATATATATATATATATATATATATATATATATATAATATATATAATATATATATATTTATATATGTGCGTGTGCGTATGCGTGTGCGTGCGTGCGTGCATACATGTGTGTGTGTATGTGTGCTACTGGGGAGGGCGAAGGCGTAGCCCGATCGATACTCTCCCACTGGTCATATAAAGTATCAGGATGAGATGGAACTACTTTCTGTCTTTGGTGTCCAAGGATTCTTCCCTTTTGTGCCTCATTTACCCAAGGTAATTTTGAGCGTCCTTTTTTGGGAATGCTTACAACAAAGCCCATTGGGCATTCCCTGTCTCACCCTTCCTCTTCACGTATGCCCCGGAGTCTTATATGCCCACCTTTCCTTTAGCAATAAAAATAACAAGGACACGGACGGTATTCAAAGATTGCCCCTCTATTTCTCCTCCATGGAGGTTTGAGACCTCTAATGGAAAGGTTGGTGAGAGCAAGACTTCGATGTTCTGTACTAGTACACCATTCTCTTTCTTCATTACTTTCAGAAGACATTCGCAGTGTAAACACTATCCGTCTTTCTAGACTTAATCTTTTGTTTTAAACTGAAACTCAAGTGTCCGAGCACTCTGTTAGAAATCCTTACTCAGTCTGATATTTCTCTGAAATCATCTTTCTAAGTGGTTTTAATGTTTACCACCGCCAATGAACTTCCTCTAGTTTTCTCTTGAAAACAGCCGGTGAACCCGCTGACCATTTCTTTTAAATAAGCCTTGAGTAGATGGTGCAGCTCCATTCACGTATCTCTGATCGTCTTGAAGATGAACCCAACATTCCTAACATTTTCTTAACTTTCATTCCTTTTCCTCATACTGTTAAATTCTTACTTCATCTGGGTTTATCTGATCACTTTATTATCCCTTCGTCCTGTTTTATCCTTTCAATACTTCTGCAGAAAAGTCACTGTCTTTAACGAGAAAGCACTTTTGATGCCTCTGTGCATAAAACTGCATTTCATTGATTTCACTTTAATGATTGCTGTTCTAGCAAAAGGGGTTCCCTGGGGTGTGCAAAACGCATGACCACAATAATCCTCTCTGTTATGGAGACGTACATTCCATTTTCTAACTCTTCAACCAATACTCATAAAATCTATTTGTTTTATTTGTCGCTGGGAAGGAGAATTAAGAATAACTATACTGTCTTCAAACTACAGAAAATTGTGCTTCTTACATTTTATACACCACTCATACTTTGTACATTTTCATAGGAATTATTTTTTTATTTTTTTTTATTTTATTTATTTTTTTATTTTTTTATTTTTATTTTTTTAGGGAAATGTAAAAATCTTTCTGGTTCCTCTTTTTCACGCTCCTTCTGACATTTTGGAAAAAAATATTAACAGCGTTTTTTTTCTCTTTCCTCTCTTGTTTCTTCCTATTGCAACATTGCTGTTTTATTTTCAGATGAAACTGAACTTTTTTTTTTTGCTCAAAATTTTGCCTCTATTCCATTATGGATGCCTCCTAAACCATTCCCCCTGCTGTGAAAGAATTCTGCAGTGCT
>SEYY01009215.1:32500-38077 GCA_009176605.1 Armadillidium nasatum
TTCCTCCCTCCACATCTCTTCATCCCACCTCCAATCCTCATAACCTTACTCTTCCCTGGATTGACTTTCAATCTCATATTTGCACATTTCCCCTCAAACTCTCTCACAAGTATTTTCAACTTTTCTTCAGATTCGGCCACCAACACTGCATCATCTGCAAAAAGTAAAACATTCACATCCCATTCACCCTCCATATTACTCAACCTAATACCCTTCCCTTCTCTCTCCATTTCCCTAACTACACCATCCATCAATAGATTAAATAGCCATGGCGACATAACACACCCCTGTCTCAATCCCACTCCTATGCTAAACCAGTTTGAAAGTTCTCTCTTCACCCTCACTCTTGATCTACAATTCGCATAAAAAGCTTTCACCCCCTTCAGTAATTTCTCTTTCAACCCCCTTTCCATTAATATTTCGAATAACTTTCTCCTGCATACTCTATCATATGCTTTTTCTAAATCCAGAAAACATACATACCCCATTTTATTTTTTTTCACGCAATTTCTCTGTAATCAATCTCAGTGTGAATACCTGGTCCACACATCCCCTACCCTCCCTAAAAACCCCTTGTTCCTCACCCATTCCCTCACTTGTCAATTCTTTCATTCTCCTCACTAACACCTTCACATAAATCTTTCCAATCACGCTCAGCAGACTAATCCCCCTATAATTTTTACAAACCATCTTATCACCTTTTCCTTTGTATATGGGTACAATGCAAGGAGTCCTGCCACTCCTGAGGCACTCTCCCTTCTCTTCAACACACATTAAACAATCTCACCAACCAGTCAATCAACTCTCTAGGTCCTTCTTTTATCATCTCTCCGTATATACCATCCATTCCTGCAGATTTTCCTTTCTTTACCTTTCTCACCGCTACTTCCACCTCCTCTTTACTAATATTTATCTCCTGATCCTCGATAACTGCTTCTCCATCATTTTCTACCCCTCCCATTACTAAACTCTATCCCTTCGTTCAACAATTCACTAAAATACATTTTCCATCTTTCTCCAACATCCTTCTCTCCCTGTAATATTTCTCCATCTTCCCCTTCCACTCCCTCTCCCCTCTCTTCCCCTCCTTTCCTCACCCTATTTACCTCTTTCCAAAACATTTTATTTCTTTCCTTAAAATTTTCTGCTAACTTTCTGGCCCACTTCTCTTCTACTCTTCTTTTTGCCCTCTTGACCTCTCTTTTCACCTCCCTACACCTCTCCCTATACTCCTCCCAATCCAGTGCCTCCTTTGTACCCAGATACCTGTTAAAGGCGTCCTTCTTTCTTTTCACCATATTCTTCCAAATCTTCATTCCACCATTCACTACCTTTCCTCCTTCCATTACCTATTTTCTTCACCCCACACACACTTCTCGCAACCTCCATTAAAGCTATCTTCAATTTATTCCATTCCTCTTCAACATCCTCCACCTCACTCCTCAATACCTCTCTCCATTTCTCTCTTATTCCTCTTTTGTAATCATCTCTATTTTCCTCTTCTTCCAGCCTTTCTACCCGCACCACCTCTACCACCTTCTTTCTCACCTTTACTTCCTCCCAGCCTCCTTTAACCTTGACCCTCGCCACTACTAAGTAATGATCAGATATACCCATGGCTGCTCCTCTTAATACATTTACATCCAATAATCTACTCCTTTCTTCCCATCTTACACATACAAAATCCAACAGTCCCTTCTCCCTATTCACCCCACTCACCCATGTATACTTGTGAATTATCTTTCTTCATAAACCATGTATTACCAATCATCATTCTTCTTGCAGTACACATTCCAATTAATTCAGTCCCATTTTCATTCACACCTTCTACTCCAAAAGGGTCCTACTATTCTTTTCACACTTCTATTACCCACCCTCGCATTCAGGTCTCCCAACAAACATATGTGATCTCCATTATCAAATTTCCCCACACACTCACTCAGATTCTCCCAGAATGCCTCTCTCTCCCTTTCATTTGTTCCCACCACCGGTGCATAAGCACAAAATAAATAATATAATATATATATATATATATATATATATATATATATATATATATATATATATATATATATATATATATATATATATATATATATATATATATATATATATATATATAGTATATATATATATATATATATATATATATATATATATATAATTTATATATATATATATATGTATACTTATATATATATAAAAGTAAGGTTGTATCATTAGAGGTTGCTTCCTTTAAAAGCAAAAAGGAATCCCTATAAGTGAGGATTTTTAGGAAGGTGAATAATAAAAGTATGCTCTGTATATTACTTATTCAGATGTTTAGAGACAAGATTTCTTAGAGACCAGATTTTTCTATTATATATGTAAAATATTTATATAGACGACGATATTACAAAAAAGAAAATACTTTAGAGAAAGACTGTGAAGTCTAATAACTTTAAACACTATGCAAAGTGTAACCCGTATTTAGTCTTTAAGGATCTTATAGTTTAAATAATTGCAATACATTATTTGGAAGAGCTTTCTAAAATTCTAAACTATATTTTAAACAAGTGAAACGAAGTACTCTGTAGGCATCTTAGTTCCATTTATAGAAAATCCCTCTTGCTTATCGTGCAAGTTGCTTTATTTTTCAACAGTCAAGAATATATCGACTATGTAATGGGGTAAATGACACACACTAACTCCCGAAAATACTCCACACAAAGCAATTGAATTTGTTTTAAGAACCACGTGAGACAAAACGTGAAGGTGTCAGAGCTTAAACTATCTTGATGAAAGCACAAAAAAAAAAGAGTGAATGAAGAATGAAGAATTCCATTTTACAACCTCGAATTTTGACAACTGCCAGTCTACAAAAAAAAAAAAAAAAAAAAAAAAAAAAAAAAAAAAAAAAAAAAAATCTACCTCTTTTACAGCTTGAAGATTTATTATATTGATGTAGCTACCACAAGATAATAATTTTCACATCTTCCCTGGGAAAAACGTCAACTCTCTGAAGATCAGGTATAAAAAAAAAAAAAAAAAAAAAAAAAAAAAAAAAAAAAAAAAAAAAAAAAAAAAAAAAAAAAAAATATTAGATAAAGAATATCTATGCAGACTTTTTTTTTAGAAGAACCTTAAACTTTAAAAATTCCTCCTGGCAGCTATAGTTACCTTTCGGACAGGCTCAATTCTCTACCGATCGGAGTTGAATATCCTACAGCGTCCATTGCAGACAGAGAAGGGGAATTAACTCCTCCAGAAATATTGGCGTATACATTTAACGAAGGAACAGGGACAGTGTCTGACAAAGATTGATACATATATTTTTACTGCTCACAGCAAGATTATTTTTCTCAGCAATGACGTAAATTGATGGGAGGTTCTCATCAAAGGAACTACTGGAGTAGTCTCTTTAATACGTGCTCTAAATCCATTATCCACATTTTCCACATTGGACGACTAAGTCTATATTTTTTTGGGAGACTTTTTTCATTATTTTATTGTTTATTTTTGCAAAATAGTTTTGACTTGAGCAACTGGAACATGCCCAATTCTTTACATTATCTTCTATTTTCTAGAGAGACATATGTCTGGCAAAAAATCATACGATGAATTGTTTCATAAAATTTATATTATTATGAAAAAAGCGACAAAGATAAATAATATAAAGAGAATTTTCCTTCCCCTTTTCAATTTGGACTTTTTTTCAGATCTTTTAGATGATTTGGAAGACTTCGAACAAGTTCTCTAAAGATGATTAGGCCTTATATGACGACGATGAAGATTTAACATCATTTCGAACCCAAATGAGACATTCAAAACGTTACTGTGTTTTAGGGGCCACATTATTTTTTCTTTTTTCCTTATCCATCGATTTGATTGTTTACCATTGTTCTCCAAAATTTCGTTTACGGACGAATATTCCTATTGGGTTATGAACTTTAACTCACGAACGAAACTAGACGAGAGTTTGTTACAATTAAATGGCTTATGAATTTGCAGCAAATAACTCTTCATAAAAGTTTCGAGGAAACTACTGAAGTTTATGAAGGTACGCTCTCATTTCCAATAGGAATATTCGAATCGCTTCAACATTTTCACATCTAGAACAGGGCCGAATCTAGCTTGTGTAAGAGCTAATCGATAATTTAAGACACTTTTTAAAATATTTTCTGTCACCTCCAAATTTTCATCAACATTGGACAAGTGTTCAGTATCCTTAAGGGCAACATTCTCTGATAAAATTTACTTTAGGTATTGAAGCTTGGAAGCATCAGATACATATTCTGCAAGGAGAAGAGGAAGGAACAAAAGGAGAGTTGATATCCCTTCCCCTTTAGCTATCGAGTCTTGACATTTGATAGCAGGGATCTATATTTCTTGCTTAGATTTTTAAATATTTTTCAGAATATTCTGCCTCTCGGTGAACGACATTGTACTTTTCTAATAACGTTTTAACGTTGACGACGAAGAGGAATACGAATTGCGAAGTGAATTCATTTAAAGATTAATTTTTTATTCCTATGATATCTTCCAAGATGCTCGAATCATGCATGAAGAGAAGATTTCCAATGACCTTTCAATTTTTGCATCAAAATTTTTTACCTCTTCCAGTCTCTGCTTGATTTCTTTCAATTTTAAAAAGACGATTAATTTTGAATGGAGCTCTTGATAGTTATTGAAGATTTTAAGAGACAAAATTTGATTCCTGTTAAATATTGAAATGACTTTCAAACTACTTTTGTAAAATCTTGCATGTTTGCATATCAGCATTCACAGTCTCAGATATATATTTTACAAATCACTACTTTACAAGGAATACTTGACTGCAAATACTGCATGCGTCGAGAGATTATCAACTTCTTTTTATGCAGATCTGTTCAAAGTAGCTATAAATATCTAAAATTATAGTTCTTTTTCTATATAGAATCTTTTTAATAGAAATCATGGTTTTCAATTCAACCCAAGCCTGTATTTTTTAGAAAGGAAAAACTTCTATAATGTGAAAGTTTAACTAGTCCTTCTTCACAAGTGTACGAGTTAAAACCTCAAAATAAATCGTCTTAACCATTAAAATAAACTTTTAAACCCTCCAAATAATAATAATAATAATAATAATAATAATAATAATAATAATAATAATAATAATAATAATAATAATAATAATAATAATAATAAAATAATAATAATAATAATAATAATAATAATAATAATAATAATAATAATAATAATAATAATAATAATAATAATAATAATAATAATAATAATAATAATAATAATAATAATAATAATAATAATAATAATAATAATAATAATAATAACAATAATAATAATAATAATAATAATAATAATAATAATAATAAACTACTGTCCCTTTTTGCCAAAATAAAAAAGAAATGACCTGTTGATCCATGATCATAAACTCTCTTCAATACTTAATTAAAAATGGAAAATAAAACTATAGAAGATTTTCTTATACATAAATATCATGGTTTTGAGTCTATGAAGTCTCATCTCTCTTAACTCAGGCTTAGAATACATATTGCTCTCCTGTGGGTGAAAGATCGCATTTCTGATGCCTTTAAAAGA
>SEYY01009216.1:0-13398 GCA_009176605.1 Armadillidium nasatum
TGAAATAGAAGGTTGTATGTGTGAAGTGTTTGGGGTAACTGGTGTAACCTTACTTTGGCTTTCTTCTTCTACTATTTTAAAGATTTCAGGATATTGCCTTCGCAAATGGAGTTTTAAATTAGATGTTTTAGCACTTATTTTCAATCCACAGATGACTTCATCTTTTGCAACTAGGCAAAGCAAAATATATTCTTCAATTTCACTATGTTTTGGAAGAATTCCGATACTGATAATTTATTACATTGCCTGGTATTCATTGTGAAAAGGTTCCTAAAAATGTCAATTTTAAAGGAAATTATAATTATTTTATATTGCTGTATGCCTTCAGTGTTACTGATTACTGTAGTGAAATGGTAAGTACCCTTAACACCTCATATACCCAATGAAGGGTAACCTCATCGCCTCGGGAGCGCTACTTCCCTCCCCTTTACATTGATTTATAAATGTTTTCCAGATCTATAATAATAATAATAATAGTAATAATAATAATAATATAATAATATAATAATAATAATAATAATAAAATAATAATTTTGCTATTTAAAAAATATGAGTTTAGGAAGTACATTAAAAAATTATAGAATTAGTAAACTGGTGAAGAAAAAAAAAAAGTTGTTTAGCAGAGAAAATATTAATTTCTACATTTCAATTATGCAAAAACACAAACCAAATTGAAAATTTAACTTTAAAACTATTTTGTAGACTAAAATTTGGCTACAATTATTTGCTCAAGTCCTGATTTTGGGAATATAATATGAAATACAATAAATAAACTGCTCAATCATTACTGAACGTTTATCAGCTTTACTAACCCTTCTTTTTTGATCATCATATGCCCAAAGTTGATGTCCATCGCCAGGATAGGAGTCTGTTTCTTGCAGCCTTAACTGAGCATTTTTAAGAGATTCCGCAAGAAATTTTGGAGGATTATGATTTCTTGTGATGCGATCCAGTCGAGATACAACTAAATCAGGACGGAAGAATTTATAAATCCTAAAATATATATATTATATATATATATATATATATATATATATATATATATATATATATATATATATATATATATATATATATATATATATATATATAATAATATATATAAAATATACTCATTGAAGATGTAAAATATCAATATAAGACATAGCATTTTCAAATTTTAAATAAAGAGCTTTAACCTAAAGGTGGTGTTATTCCTTAAAAAGTACAAGTGTTAAAAATTATGCACAATAAAAAGACATCTGAGTATCGTAATCACTCATTTCCTATTTTTGAATAACTCCCAACATTCCAAAACTAAAATTTCATTTATATACGTGTAGTATTATGAAATGAAAAAATTACTTAAGAATCGTTGTATATTCATCAGAGAGAAGAAAAACAGAAACGTCTAACATCAACATCTCTAACATCTTTGTCCCAAAAAATTGTACAAAGAATCATATAACAGCAATGCATAAATTAGATGAGAATTTCCTGAAGTAACTTACAACTCAATTATTTCAATGATTTTACAAAATACTGTAATTTTTCATCCAACAATTGTTAAAATGGAAAATTTAAATCTAATTTGTACCTGCATAATTAGTAACTACAAACCAGCATTAAAAAATGTGGATACCTACTACTGTAATAATAATAATAATAATAATAATAATAAAAATAATAATGAATCTATACCTTATTAGACTAGAAATGCATGTGACCATACCAGCCTTTTTCTCCAATCTCAATAAAATTTTAGTTCTATTAGGAGTAACATCCTCCAACCTTGTTATGTGCTGCAGTATCTTACAAGCAACAGCACACTGAAAATATAACAAGAGAAGTTTAGAAGAATTACAAGCGGTAATAACGGATGAAATTAAAACAATATTGGTGACAAACCTAATAAAGATAAACAACTAAATATGCAAAAGTAATGATTTATTAAATGATGTAAAGTAAAATTTGTTTCTTGTTAAATCAAGAAAAAACTTCTAGTGTTCAAAAGATAAAAAAAAGACAAATGCTGATACTTACAACTTTGTTGCTATCTAACAAATTAAATAATGTAACATAGCAAATATGAATATATTTGTTAGAAACATCAATAACATGGAAATCAAGAAGACCAGCTATCCAGGTTAGTATGCTATATTGCCATGTAGAGCTGATATTCTGAAATTTAAAAATAAATTAATAAATAAATAAAATAGATAGATAAATAAGAACTAAAAGTATACAAATAGTGCAAAACTGAAATAACAACAACCTTTTCATCCTCAAATTCTAATTGCATCTGTATTTAAAAATTTGAAAAGGAAGCAATCCATTTTTTATATAAAACTTATATATTGATGAGGATAACGAGAAAATTTTTTATTTTAATTACAGGATTTACTTTCAAAGTTCAAACAGAGGGAATAAAAACTGAAAAGAATATTGCCTTCTGTTGTTCTTTAATGCAGGTAACGCAAGTGTGTAGTATGGATATTATCCTGTAATGATGTAGAGCATTATTAACAAAAACTTTAAATTTAATTTTGATCCATGGTTGAACAGATATAAGGTGAATGAATGAAATTAAGATGTTTGACAAAATGTACCAAAACTAAATAGGCCACTTTACCTCGTTATGCATTTAGTATTTAAATTTATCTAAACGTTTATTGAAAGACAATGACATTTTTCATCATAAGTTTTAATTTCCATTAAGCAACAGGAGATTTCCTATTATTTTATATAGTTATGTAAAGTTATTCTAAATTTTCTTTGATATAAATGAAGGGTAAAGTTTTATCTTGGAAGCCATTTTTCATGTATATTACTATATAAAATCAGATTTATGTAGAATATAGATCCCAGGAAATTGTTTAAAATTATAATACTTTAAAATGGTAACTCTTTTAACGTTTTGGATAGGAATAACATGCTCAACCTAACCAGACACATGATAATCATTGTGTAATGCCAAAAGAGGGGTATGAGACTGAGTTAACTAAAAGTTAACTAACCTATACTAAAAGCTTTGAACTTCAGCAAATTCCTAAGGTCAGTATTATGCATACAATCCATAAAAATCTTTATGGACTGATAAACAGCCCAATAATAATTATTATTACATGAAAATGTGAATGTGAAGAAACTGACCATGTAGTATTACATTAAAAAATTATTCCCAATTCAATTATGACAATACTTCCAGTTTTCCTTTTATATTTTTAATTAAAAAGTTTTAAGCAGCCTATATAAAACTTAATTTTCATATACAATAAATTCTTTAAAGTTAAATATATAAAAATAAAGGTCTATAAAAATATATATATACATATGCAGCAAATAGCATTTAAAATATGTTTAGTTATTTGACTTGTACATCAAATAACTTTTAATTTTGAAAATGTAATTTAAATAACTTGCTATCTATATGTGATATTAAAAACCTTTGTTCTGTATATGTAAATTTCAAGCTATTTATTTTATTTATTTTGTAATGACTTTTAGGTGAAGATTAAATTTTATACCTATTTAATGCTTCTTAATTAAAAATATTAAAGTACATCTTACCGGAAGAGCAGAATATGATACTGCTAAAGGAATAACTTCATAGGGAAAATGTTCAGACTGAGGAACACATGAATAGAGCAGTTTTCTTCTTGTTGTAATATCTATTAATTATATATATATATATATATATATATATATATATATATATTATATATATATATATATATATATATATATATATATATATATATATATATATATATATATATATATATATATATATATATATATATATATATATATATATATATATATATATATATATATATATATATATATATATATATATATATATATATATATATATATAATATATATATATATATATATATATATATATATATATATATATATATATATATATATATATATATATATATATATATATATATATATATATATATATATATATATATATATATATATATGGGAGTCAATTTTTTTTTGCTATCAGTGCTCTGTATGTATTGTACTGGTAAAAAAAACTACCATTATCAAACACTACTATAATAAAGCTTACATCTATCAGTATTTGATATTAACTAAGCTGAGAGTTTGGTACTGGTAAAGATATTTGTATTAATCTATCCTTTCATTCTTTTGAGTATTTTCAGATAAATTTCAACAGCATCCTAGAATATATCAGTACCAACTGTATAAGCCTTTTCAAATGAGATATAAAATGTTTCATTTCACATACTGGGGCTGTATAATAAATTTACATTACAGTTGGAATACTTTTTAGGTTCTGGAAATTGCAGTTTCAATATCAACTAAAGTTCTCATTCTAGTATCTTTATCATTAACATAAATTAAAGTATTATTTCTAATAAGTGTGGTAAATATTTTTTTTAAAATTATACATTTTTATTACAAACCATAACAATCTTCAAAAATAACTGATTTAGTAAGAGTTTTGATGACATCAGAGGTCAGACCATTTTCTTTTGAGAATTGAATTAAGTAGTCAGAAGCTTCTTTTAGTCCAAGCTTTTCTTGAGGAGACAATAATATGCCCTTTCCTATAGAGATAAAAATAAAAATCAAACTAAATAAGTTCAGAAATATTTTTAATTATTATTATATGTCTAATGTTATTGCTATTTGTTTGAGAAAGTTATGAAGTATGCAGTCAAAATCTTTCAGCTTAATCTTTTCTCAAGTAGATAATACTGTACCCCTTTTCTATACAAGAGATATTTATGAAAAAATAATCTGGAGCTAAATTTAGTAAATATATATATATATATATATATATATATATATATATATATATATATAGGGTTGGCCGAGCTCCGGAATTTTCCGCACCGCACCGCACCGCACCGCACCATTTTCCGCACCGAGCACCGCACCGCACCAACTGTCGTTTGTTGCGCACCACACCGCACCGCACCGGAAGAAAAATGCGGTGCTCCGCACCGCACCGCACCAAATTCTAATCTAAGCGCACCACACCGCACCGGAATCAGCGCACCACGCACCGCACCGCACCGACATATACAATTGAAGCATATATATATATATATATATATATATATATATATATATATATATATATATATATATATATATATATATATATATATATATATATATATATATATATATATATATATATATATATGGAGATTTTCGATGTCATCTTTCTACTCGACACAACGTTCAATGCATTTCTGAAATTGAAATATGCTACCTCGCAAAATTATCGTACCACTGAACATAAGGAACATAATAGCTTGAAAGAATACAGGATATAGATCACGATATGTTTAGTATTGTTCATAAATGTCGAGAGTTACAACATACACAGATAGTATGCAAAGGGATATGGGAACGGTCTCTTCAAAAACTATACATGGAGACAGAGGTTTAATGCGCAAAACGTGAATGAACCTGTAGGTATATGGTTTGTTTATTGGATGTGTTGATGGTTCTCCATTACCATATATCACCACCTCTCGAGCGTAATGATGGATTAGGATCATCATTCCATGCTGGAATATAATGTTCCGTCTATTATACTAAAGGATTGCGTTCCATAGGCCGACTTTGGTCTGCCGAAGTTCATTCAGGGTCATTGGTAGTAGGGTTGAGCTGTCATAGTGCTCGTTCCAACATTTCTCATACATGCTCGATGGGATTTAGGTCCAAATTTATGAAGACCTTCGGAACTTGTCGAATTTGAATCTTCACTACTGTAGGTACTCGTGAGCACACCTGGATGCCAAGTATTTTCTTTCATAAGGATGAACCCCGAATCGATGTATTGGCGTATAAGGTATTTTATAAGGTTCAAGGATTTTTGTAATTTATTGTTCGACGGTCAGGGACCCTTCACGAAGGATGCAGAGGTTTGTACGGGCGGTTAGAGAAATATCTCCCCACACTATGACCAACCCACCACCATATGGCACCTAACCTTTAATTTTACACGCTGCGTATTTTCCGTTGGGCTGCTGATACACCCTTTGACGTTAGTCGGAACTATGGAGATTGAATCTGGACTCGTCTTTAAATAGGACACGTCCCCACTGGCGAAATGGCCAATGGACAAAGGATATCGTTGTACGATGATCTTTCGTGAGAAATGGCCCTCTTCCAGACCTTTGTGGCCGAAACCCGTTTATGCGAAGCCATCTGAGAACCGTATCAGAACTTATACGTTTTCCATGTACTTACGCCAACTGTTTCTGGAGGTTTCTTGCTGCTATGAAGATGCTCCCGCACTGTGAGTAGCCTTATAAATCGGCCTTCACGAGGTATTGTCGAGCTTGGTCTGCCTTGCCCCTGTCGTCTACGGTATTCGTTGGTCTCCTAGCACCGATGTACGACTCTTCTGATACTTGTATGTTCAACGTTGAACCTACGTCCAAGGTAACTATGGCTGTGGCCCTCTGTTGCAATGTCACTATTTGCACACATTAATCACGTGACAAATGACGGGACGGGTAGATCTTCTGATTATTTCCACTACCGTAAACGATTAAACTACCAATCCGCGACAGTGATATATTAAGGTTAACAACTACAACCAATCACAATTGGAGTTCGTTTGTTTCTCAATTCATACATTTCTATGGCAATTGGCATCTTATTATAACACAGTCTTCCTATCGCTGTAACTTAAGAGTAAACGTATGTACGGGATACCTGTTCACATGCACGTAACGTAAAAAATTGTATGAAGCTCCTATATTTAGAACCTTCTCGAATTATTTCAGCCGTAGTGTGACAATTTTGAGGGGGTAAAATATATATATATATATATATATATATATATATATATATATATATATATATATATATATATATATATATATATATATATATATATATATATATATATATATATATATATATATATATGGGTTGGAGTATCGTTTTTAGAAGAGTAACGGATGAACTTTTACTGGATAAGATTCGATGTAGGAGCAACTACCGATATAAAAAAAAATTAATTCCGGTTCAAGATGCTAATATTTCAAAAAACAAATATTTTAATTACTTTGTTTCAAAGACGAATGAATGATGAATATTCATGAAGATGATGAATATTTTTATTTTTTTTGTAATTCTGAATTAAACAAGTTTAGCTATATTAAGTAAAAAACTGAAAATAAATAAATAAATTTTAAAAGTAGTGAAGCTGGATTTCTTAATTAAACTGTTAACTGTTTTATACCTAATGAAAATTTTTGGCAAAGAAGGTGTGTTCACGAGGTATATAGAACCATGAACACATTTCAATTCTTAGAAACAAATTCAAACAATATATTCTAAACTTGTGCACAGAAGAAAGTACTTGGGTGATAAATCATTTATAACACACACGTTCAATCTTACAGAAGGGCAATTAAGTGGCATTCGTAATGATGGTGCTATGAAACCAAATTATATATAAGAGCATCTTGACGAACTCTGGATATATATAAAATAACTGAGTTTTCTCAAGTTTTAAGGAGCTCTGTTGATTCTTTTTGCAGTACCATTTTTTTTATATAATACCTATTGTCCTTTATTTAATTAAAATATGATCTTTGGTAAGCTCAAAGAATTACTTTAAAAAAAAAAAAAAAAAAAGTTCAAAGACACTATTTTATCCTAAGGAAATGTGACGTTTAAATGTGGCAATTATTTCATTCTTAAAGGGTAAATAAACTAGGGTATATAGTATCCAGCATCATTTAGAAATAAATGTATTAATCTTTTAAACCACCTAACTAAAATGAATGATAATTTGTGCCAAAGTTCGTATTTTAAAGAAATTAATTCATTAGTGATTGTCTTTTGTTCTTTGAAATCATTGATTTTAGATAAATTTATAAAGATTTTTTAAATATTTCTTTTTCCGATTGTTGTTATGTTGACATTGGAGAAAAATTGGATTTAAAACGAAAAATGTTTTTACAATACCTTTATTACTAGAAGCAAATCCTACACTGCATATACAAAAAATACATTAAAAGTAAAAAAAATAAAAAAATTTAATATACACAAATTGAAGCTCAATTTTAAATCATAGGAACATGAGAAAGTTTATTATAGTTCACAGGAATATAATGTTAATACTGGCTGTAATATATATATATATATATATATATATATATATATATATATATATATATATATATATATATATATATATATATATATATATATATATATATATATATATATATATATATATATATATATATATATATATATATATATATATATATATACTTATAAATGCCCAATAGCTTCCAAATTTCTGTTTACAAATATTATTTTTTCTACATTTTTGGAGCTAAGTCTTGTTCTTCTGTCAGATATTAGATCCCCTGCTTTTGAAAACATTCTTTCGCTTTCTACAGATGTTGCCGGAATGGCTAAAAATGTTTTAGCCACATCACTAAGAATCGGAAATAAATTTGTGTGTTTTTTTCCAAAACTCCAGCGGGTTAGAATGAAGATCCATTTCGGTCTTTTCTTTATACTTAAAGCTGTTGTATAATTCTAACTCACTGTTTAAAGCCGAAATTTTGGTCATTTCTTCTTCATCACTGCTGCTGTGGCTAACCATTAGGCTTTTAAAAGTTTCAGCTGAGGTCTTAAATATTCTTTCACTGTCTCTTCTTTTTTTTAAGGATTGCTCTTCTTCTGGAAAAGGCTTTTCTTTGCAAACAGATGTGTAAAACGATGATATCCCTTCATAGATTAATTCTTTATCATTTTCTGAAAAAATCTTTTTCTTAAATCTAGGATCTAAATAGGTAGCTATTAAACAATTAACATTGCGACAGTAGGGAATTAGGCGTTGGTTTACTTCTTGTTGAATTTGATTTTTTTCAGCTACCAACCTCTCATCAACTTGTACTTTGCTCATCTGAGAACTAATTGCAAAAACTGATGGAAAAATTATTGATGAAGTAGGGTACTTGCTACCAGATAAAATTAAAGAAGCCTCTTTGAACGGCTGCAAAAGTGTACAGAGATCTTGAAGCATTTCTTTTTCTTCTTGTGTTATCGCCAATACAGGCGTTTTCAACTTTAAGGCTGCAATTTCAAGAGGTTCTTTTTGTTTAATTACCTCCTCAATCATAGGAAAAGAGCTGTTCCAACGAGTTCTACAATCTCTTGGAATCTTATTGGGATCTAATGTTAGTTTTCATTTCTGTTTTATATATGGACTTATATTCATTCCATAATTTCGGTGATCTTTTAAAGATAGAAGCAATAGCTCTTATTTTTTCCATTAAATTGAGTACTGGAGATTCATGACTTGATTTCTGGAATATTATTGGTTCTAAGCACAAATTTATAGTATGTGCTATACAAGAAATTCTTTCTAGGTTCATTTTTTGGCAAGCCTTTACAACATTAGTCCCACTATCTGTAACCGCAAATGATGGAATTTTAAGGTCCATAGAATTTATACATCTATTAATAGAAGAAGCAATATTTTCACCTGTATGCGCTTCATTAAATGGCAAACATCCTATGCAGTACGATTGTAAATTCCACTGAGCATTTACAAAATGACCAGTAATAGCTAAAAACTGATTTTGGTTCTTCGTACATGTCCAAATATCAAATGTTACGCTATATGATGCACATTTTCCAATGTCTTCTTTAATAGTTTGAAACATTTCGTCGTATAAAGCTGACAACTTAGATGTTGCAAGAACTTTGCGAGTTGGTGGCTCGTAATCGGGATTCAGTAAGTTCAAAAGCTCCCTTTAAATAAATAGAGATAAAATAATTGTTATTGAGAATGCTGATTTACAATAAATAAACATAGTTTTGTTGTATATATATATATATATATATATATATATATATATATATATATATATATATATATATATATATATATATATATATATATATATATATATATATATATATATATATATATATATATATAGAATAAATAATTGTTATTGAGAATGCTCATTTACAATAAATAAAGTTTTGTTATATATATATATATATATATATATATATATATATATATATATATATATATATATATATATATATATATATATATATATATATATATATATATATATATATATATATATATATATATATATATAGAATTTATTAAAATTAATTTATTTTATTTTCTTTTACTGTAAATGTATTTTATTTTAATTGATTTAATAATTTGAATATTACTTTAAATATTATTTGAAAACTACTTTTTAATTAGCGACTATGATTCTCAGAGTCATTTTTCGGTTTAGTGAATTTTGAAACAAGCCGGATGGAACCAATATAGAATATACACGTTAATAAGATAATTATAATAAGTTTGGTACTTGTTTTTGTGCTTTAATATCTAAGTGGTTTAATAATTAAAATATCTGATATATAATATTTTTCTGATATATTAAAAAAAGTTGTTAAATATTTATCAGCGAAACTTTGTGATAACATTATAATTCTTATGTGCCAAATGATTATAACGGAAGACTAAATCGTGATCTAGTTCACTTCAAGATAAAACAAAAAAAGACCGTACAAATCCATCATATATATATATATATATATATATATATATATATATATATATATATATATATATATATATATATATATATATATATATATATATATATATATATATATATATATATATATATATATATATATATATATATATATATATATATATATACCTATTCCTACCTGAAAGCCGGCGATTCCACTGATCTAAAAGGTAGTAAGTCAGCAGCTATCCATTTGGTTAATGCCTTATCAATTTCCTCGCGACTTTTTTCAGGCAGTTGTTCTGTACTTCTCTTTTTTCTTTTTAAAGACTGCTTAGATTGCAAAAAATTTTCAATCGAAGGGGGACCTTTTCCTTTTTTAGATTCAATATTCTTAAAAATATCAGGATGGCATCTAGACAGGTGTCTCCGCATATTAAATGGCTTTGGTAATAACTTTAGTTGGCAAATTTTGCACTTCTTTTTACCCGCAGAAATGTTTTGTTCAAAGCATGAATCAAGATCCTTAAATTTTATGGTACAATGAAAGACTTCTTGATTGTCCAGTTTCTATTTGTGGATTTGTTTTTGCAGATACAGATTGAATCACTTCGAAATCATCAGACGTCTCACTTGGTATATCAGTATATGTGCTCATAATGCTTAAAAAATAATGGTACAGAAAAATTTATAGAAATATTAATTAAGCTGAAATAAAATATATATATATATATATATATATATATATATATATATATATATATATATATATATATATATATATATATATATATATATATATATATATATATATATATATATCAAAGTGTAATTCAAAGAGATATCTCATGTGTTATTACTTTATATGCACGTAAAACACACACAGCTGAAATAAAATGTGAAATTTTTATACGAGAAGGTCCCTTCAGATGGAACAAGGGAGGATGGGCAGAACCTTCCGATACGTATATAAATTCAAGAAACAACTGGCGGAAAAAGGCCGCTCCGCCACTTTTAAAGGGGAAAAAAATGCCAAGTACCCACCTTTGACGTGCCAGATTGAATAATTATAATTAATCAAATCGAATTTTAATTAATTAGAGATTAATATGAAAAAAAACTACTTAAGAAAACAAACCAAATGATGTGAAGAAAATGGTGTGAAAATACATAGAAACACCGTTATTTGTTTTACAAATTTTCACTTTTAGTGAAAAGTTATTTATCAATGTTTTGGAAACAAAAATGACGGGAAGCTATGTGGCAAAAATATTACGTAATATTAATTAAAGATTGCATAACATTACGTAATGTTAATTAAAAATTACATAATTTAATTAATTAATTAACTAATTAAAAAAATTAATAGGTAAGTATAATAAGTTGTTCTATGCTATACAAAGAGTCAACTGTACAAATTTTACCAAAATCGGATCTGCAGATACAGAGATATAGAACATAAGCCAAAAAATATATTTAATTGAATTATTAATTAATTAATTGAAATTTTGCAAAATTAAAAATAATAAGGTGATGTCGGTCATACAGAAAATCTACAGTACAACTTTCGTGATATTCAGAACAGAACATTTAAAGAAATTGAAGCATTTTAAAAATGTAAGCCAATGGAATTAATTAAGCTAATTATTAATTACTAATTGAAGGATCAGGTTTAAAATACAGACTTGGGATTTGTTCAAAGACTCAAGAACCTGAGAAAACATGAAATAGGATGGTGGGAAAATTCTAAAGTTGAATAATTTGTCCTTAAAAACAAATAGGTAAATTTGGTAGGCTAATCAAGGGTGCATATATATATATATATATATATATATATATATATATATATATATATATATATATATATATATATATATATATATATATATATATATATATATATATATATATATATATATATATATATATATATATATATATATATATATATATATATATATCTGAAGAGAAAAATTAACGCACCACTACAACAAACATCAATTGGAGAAAACTGAAACATACAGAACGAGTAGTAACATTGTTAATATACAGCACATAGTTATACATAATGGGGATAATGTGGTGCCCCACAGTGGGAACCCCCGTAACCCTGACACATCGTGGCATATAACTAGGGGACGGTGCATACCTGCAGGGTTTATGTGCATGCCACCTGTCCCTGGCCATCAGTTCTCTTATTTATATATATATATATATATATATATATATATATATATATATATATATATATATATATATATATATATATATATATATATATATATATATATATATATATATATATATATATATATATATAGGCACAAGTCCTTTTGAGGGAATGGAAAATACCCCAAATCGTAGAAATGGAAAAGTAGTCGACAATATCATCATCACTCACGGGTCGGGGGTACGGGGGGCATAGCCCCCCTTAGACATATGCTGGGTATATTACCCAATTTAAATTTTTTAGCCCAAAAATTGTCGTAAAAAACATTTTTTTAAACATCTTACTTTGAACCCCAGTAAAAATTTTGTGGATCCTCAAACTGCACCTTACACCCAAAATATAGAGGCTACATGGAGTTTACTTAAATATAAAAATTAAAAATATATATATATATATATTTATATATTTTTTTTTATTATTTTCAAATTTTTTTTTCAGAGACGGTTCCCTGAAAAGGACTTGAACATATATATATATATATATATATATATATATATATATATATATATATATATATATATATATATATATATATATATATATATATATATATATATATATATATATATATATATATATATATATATATATATATATATATATGACGAATTGATGATTATAGCAGGATACATCAAC
>SEYY01009217.1:0-5000 GCA_009176605.1 Armadillidium nasatum
AATGTTTGCTATTGGACTCGAACCACCAACCATTAAATTAATAAAATAATAAAAATAAAGTGATATATAAGATACATTTTTCTTTTAAAACTGTGTAAAAGATAAAGTATATAAAAGTGCACCTAATTTAAATCTAAAACATTTTTTTATATATATAATGTATCTTTTAACGTGTATTTTTATATAGTGATTATTTTTTATATAATATTTATTAATGTCTTTTTTTATATAATTATTAATATTTATTTTTATATAATTATTAATATTTATTTTTATAATATTTATTAATGTTTATTAATATTTATATTTTCAGAAATATATTTCAAACAGAAATTTTAATAATAATAATAATGTTCATTTAAGTTTATCTTTTAAAGTTTGTGAAATTCACCTGTTGTGAATCGTAGCAAATTTCATATATATAATAAAATAAAGCTTTTCTCAAATAACCAATTCAACCTCTAAAGTTGTTTCATTACAACCTTCAATATTTTTAATATTCAAAGTTTATTTTAAAGAGATATAAAAACAAAGATTGTTTCTGGTCCATCCCTTCAAAGAAACCCAGCTAGCGCAATATACAGTTTGCCCTTATTGCGTCGAAGGAAAAACTGCTTTATACCGTGAAAATGTTGTCTGAAGTAGTAGGGAATAGGCAGGCTTCAAGCAGAAAAAAAAACTTAGGGCTGAAGAAACTGTGATTTGGGATTCCTGCCGTTCACGAAACTAGACCTTGGAATTAGATAAAATCAACGTCATCCTCCATAATCTGGTTGGGACAACAAATCATAGCTTCACAACAGTTGGCAACTACGATGTTTGGGATATATGAAAAGAATAAATGATGGAAATGTTCGAATAAGTACTATAAATGGACACCAATGAGAGGAAGAGGATTAGGCAGACCGAGAATCAGGTGGAAAAATAATGTCAGGGTGGCGGTCGAGGGTAGGGAAGGTATAGTATGGAGAAGGTGAAGGAGGCGGATTAGACCACGATTCATGAAGATAGACGGCAGTGGAGGAGTTTCGTTCGGAAAGTCTAACAAGCACTTGTATTTGCAGGAGATTGGTGAGAAAGGTATATATATATATATATATATATATATATATATATATATATATATATATATATATATATATATATATATATATATATATATATATATATATATATATATATATATATATATATATATATATATATATATATAATATATATATTATATTTATCCCATTCCAATCTCAAAAGCAGTTTTTTTCTAGCATTCCCAAACTTTCCCAATTCCATATTTTTAATTTTCCTATTTATAATAATTTATTAATTATTATTATTATTATTATTATTATTATTATTATATTATTATTATTATTATTATTATTATTATTATTATTATTATTATATTATTAATAATTATTATTATTATTTTAATTTTTTTTTTTTAAATTTATATAATCAATTTTTTTTTTTTTTTTTTTTTTATTATGAGATATATAATTAATTTATCTTTTTAGGTTTGCACTCTTTTAGTGAAAGAAGTAGAAAAAACAAACAAATACAACACACACACACACACACACACATAACACATATATATATATATATATATATATATATATATATATATATATATATATATATATATATATATATATATATATATATATATATATATATATATATATATATATATATATATATATATATATAGTATATATATATAATGGGTTATACAAGCACTCAAACATGCTTGAAAATATTTTACCTCACAAATACTGGTCACCTTCAATGGATAAATTACAGGTAGGAAGATTTTCATAGAAATTATGATTCCAAAAATGCATCCCACCGATGTAATAACAAACTGTGTTCCGTAAAGATAAATTTCTGTAGTGATACCTGAAAAAAAAAATTATATAATTTTTTTTTTTTATTATTATTATTATTATTTTGTTGCTGTTTAATTTTGTTTAAAACTGTTTTAGAAAAGTTATTTCATCGAAATTTTTTCATTTTGATGGAAGTTTGACTAAGTAATTGACATTTTCTCCTTTTTTTCTAACAATCATTTAAGCCCAGTAAGATCACTGATCGAAGTTTCTAACGAACGAGTGAAGAAGCTTTTTAAATTTGAATAAAGAATATGCCCCACAAAATTGTTTAATTTCTCTCTTTTTTCAAATGATTGTCAATTATTTCCCAACAAATGGCCTCAATTCCTGCAATTGCCGTCTACCGTGGCTCAAACGGTAGAGTAGCTGACTCACGTGCGTGAGGGCGCCGGTTCGATTCCACTTGGGGATCCTAGGTTTATACTACTTAGAAAAGCTCCTCTCCTCGAATAGGGTAATGCCCGTGAGATGTGAACTTAAAAAAAAAAAAAATTTGAAAAAAAATAAATAAATAAAAATGCAAAATTGCCGCAGAATGAAAATGAAATAATTGCTATTCAGATTACATGAAAATTTCAATGAAAATTATCTTTACAATATCATTACATTATTATTTACATTTTGTATTTCTTAGACTTTATCCATGAAGTATAAACAGATATATAAAAATTCATTTATTTTACTCTTTAAATTATTATTTACACTACGTATTTTATTGAACTTTAATCTTAAAGTATTAACTTAAGTATAAAGAAATTTAATATTCCCCAATTATAGATGTTTAAAGATTTAATAAATTGCTTATTTAAAAATACATTTCCTTTCATAGTTAATTATGAAGAAATATAAACATATTTAATTATAATATTAACTGAGTGATAAATATCCGATTCTCTATCTACTCTGCATAAAATTCCGAAAAATATATTTTGAAATAGTGCTATTATATTCCCAATTAAAAATACATAATTAAATACTATTTTTAAACACCATTATTATGTAATTCTGCCCTGGGGCTTTGCCCCCTAAGGTAGGACCTATTATCGACAATATTCATGTCTTATTATTATTATTATTATTATTATTATTATTATTATTATTATTATTATTATTATTATTATTATTATTATTATTATTATTATTATTTATGAAATTGTTTATCATGGTTTGACATATTACTAAATATTGATTTTGACTTATTAAATAATTTCAGAATTTTGCAATTCCAGATGTTCATTTGGAGCTGGATCCAAAAAAAAACTGCTTCGTGCTACAAACTTCAGATAACAGAAACAACACGTGCAGAAATATTGTTATGAATTGGACCTGATAAGTGTAGAGATTTATATAATGATACTAAAAAGAAATGACACGTGTATCCATACCTTGGTTAAAAGAACTTGGGATTCGGAACATGAATTGGGATGAAGATGATTAAAAATTTATTAGGAGAAAGTGCTGTTTATCTTGAAATGTTAGAGGTGGCTTTCTTGTTCATGCTATATCATACCTGTTGACGGTATTCTATGAAGACATGCATGAGAGAATTGCTCACCGTACTGTGAAGAATTGCAAAATAAAGAATAGTATATTTAATGTTTGGTAAATGACGTAAGTAGTATATATGGCGCTTTTGAGGGTGCCAGATTTTTCAAGGTAGTTAAATCTGGCAACCTAAGCCTAACGTCCTTTTCTGCATTTGCGTCAATGTCGCATTCTCAGGGACCTTCCTGACCTTTCCTTTGTCTGACTACTGACGTAATTCTATGACGTTACAAACAATACAGTAAATTCGGTCTAAGAAACTATGGATACGTGATAATTATACGATATGGAAAAGAAGTTTTATTTAATAAATTAAATGAGAGGATTATGATGTTAGTGTATATATAAAAATAATAATATTTGGTACAAAATAAATTTATTATTAAAATAAAAATGAAAAATAAATGTTTAAAAAAGAAAATAAATTGCAAAAGACTTCAGAGTTGAAGTTGTGGAATTGTTTGTTCACAATTAATGAAGCCACTTAGGTAAGAAATAAATAGTTCTACTTTTAGAATTTCTGGTCATGACTTGAAAATTGTTTTGGGTTAGAGATTATGAAGTCACGAATATCAGACATGACGAATAGCATTCATGGGAAATCAGATACTGAAAACATGTCATCGTAATCATAATATTCGAACACTTGTACTGCAAATTTACATTCAATATAAATTCTGTGTATATGTAATTATTATATTATGTAAAAATATATTTGAATATATGAATAAAATAGAATATGAAAGGAATTTACATGCAGTTTTATTATTTTGCATTTGATTATCCGTTCATGTAATATAAAGTTTCGAAATTTCTCACATAGTATGTATTACACTTCTACCTTGTTTATATATAATAAAAATATTCTTTGTTACAAACATATGATAATGGTTCCTAGAATGCTATCTATGATGATAATGAACACAGTTAAGGATTTTGACCATGGCAAGTGTGGATGAATATGATATCACGTGATGATGAAGTCATGAATGAAGAAAAATCAAGATTCTACTATGAAAGGATACAAGTGATTAAAAATTTGAGATATAGTCGAATTGAAAATAAGAAATCAGTATGAAGACGAAAACCCACATGGTTATAATTCATGAAGGCAACGAAAAAATAGGAAAACTCTGCAAGTCCATGATAGCTAATAGATGATTTCACAGGGAACAATGAATAAACTTGAAGGAACCAATTGTGAGGATACTTACTTATGTACGGTGAATAATTTTTGTACAAAATTATTGTGTAAACTTGCAGCATATATAAATGATTCTTCTTCTCTTTGCTTAGCAAGTCGTTTAGATAAAAGAAAATTACTTGTTGTTGTAAGTGAAATTATAAAGGTAACTCTTGCAGTATCTTTGAAAAATGGATATGAGACCCCAAAGTAATAAGAATAAAAATGAATTTTTATGTATCAATTCTCTAAGTTGAAGTTTGTTATGATAATTTAATGGAGTTAAAATATAAATAACGTCCATTAAGGTAAAGATTTTGTATTATAATACGCAGTCGTCTACTTGGTTAGGATACTTTCCAATTATTTTATAGAGTTTT
>SEYY01009217.1:12500-15112 GCA_009176605.1 Armadillidium nasatum
TCGAGAAGGGTAGCCTTGGAGCAACTAAGCTCTGATCTTTCACGTATTTCAAATTTGGGCAGAAAAAACATGGTTGTTTTCAATGTCTCAAAAACTCAGTTTCTCCATCTCTCCACTTGACACAATCTTCCACACAACTAAATTATCTTCTTAGAAAACACACAACTCAAACCTTCATCTGTTCTAAATATTCTGGGTGTTTTTTTTTCTAGTGTTCTTTTTTTCAAAGATCACATTATTTTTCTCTCTAAACTAGCTTCTAAAAGGTTGGGTGTTCAGAGGCGCCTTCTGTTTATTTTTACTCCACCCCAGTTGCTTGCTCTGTATAGGGATGTTGTTCGTCCCTGTATGGAGTATGTTTCACATATCTGCGGTGGCTCCACTCAAACTTTCAAATGCCGTGTATCTGGACAAGTCGGCCACCATCGACCAGAAAAGTGTTTTTCCAACTCCGATGGAATTCGTTAGACTTCCGGCCTTTGCTCACCGGAGGGGATGTGAAAATATATATATATATATATATATATATATATATATAATATATATATATATATATATATATATATATATATATATATATATATATATATGGTCAATGTGCCATCAAAATGAATACTGATAACAAACAATGATGATATTAGGGATGGAGTTAAGTGTGCTCTCAAAGTTCGTTTAAGTATATGTTTTTAGAGTAATTTTTAGGTATCGGTATCGGTATCGGCAACGTTATCGAGTTTTCAAGTATCGGTATTAGCAAAAAATAACCGATACCTATACCAGATTTTTTAAACTTAATCCCTTTTCCTTACATTTTTTTCAATATTCAATTCCTTTAACTGTTGAGTTTCGAATACCAAAAAACATTGATTTTTTCGTGATTTTCCAAATTTTCAATTAATTAATTACTAATTAATCGTTAATTAAATATTTTGGCTTATATTCTATATATCTGTAACTACAGATCCGATTTTGGTCAAATTAGGACAGTTAACCGTTTGGATATCATAGATCGACTTATTATACTTAAATCTTCATTTATTTAATTATTTAATTAACTTATGTAATTTTTGAATAGTATTGCATAATATTTTGAAACGTCGCTTCCCAATAGTTTTGTTTCCCGAACATTGATATGTTGCTTTCCACTAAAAGTGATATTTTGAAATGAACAAAACAGCTTTTACATTTATTTTCATGAAATTTCCTTCATACCATTTGGTTTGTTTTCTTAAATAGTTTATTTTGATTTTAATCCTTAATTTAATCTATTAGTAATATATTAAGGTGGTAACCGAAGTATATGATATATATATATATATATATATATATATATATATATATATATATATATATATATATATATATATATATATATATATATATATATATATATATATAGGGTGAGTCGGGTGGAACGGATCAAACTCAAGGAGTGAATTGTAGACAGGATAATAACGCAAAAAAGCACATATGTTCTTATCTGATATACATTTTTTTTCATTTTTTATAGCGTGATGACAATTAAACAAAATATCATCCATTAACATATGGGTTATCATAGCGTTATTTTAATAAATGTTCGAAAATACCGCCATTGACGTCTAAACTAATGCGACCATCTGTCCCGAATTTTTCGGGACAGTCCCGATTTTTTAAGCCGTTTCCCGATTTTTTTAGAAACGGACATTTGTCCCGAATTTTAGAGATGGCAAAAATTATTCATTCAGCAAGACAGCAGAAGAAGGCAGTGACACACCGCCATACAGACAGAGGACGCGGCGCATGGGAGCAGAAGGCAAAAAAAAATTTTTTATTTATTTATTTATTTATTTATTTATTTTTTTTTTTTGTAGAATGTCCTTAACTAATAAACCATTTGACTTGTTTTCGAAAACAACATTCGTATTTCTTCTTTATATCAAAAATCCTCCTCCTTTATACATCTCTTAAAACCATTACGGGCAGTGTATTTGAAGGGGGGGCAATGTTCAGAAGCGTCCCGAATTTTGGTCAGAAAAATATGGTCACCCTAGTCTAAACACTTTCGGCTTCGTCTACAAAGTGCGGCTGTTGCTCCCCTGATTGCTTCATGTATTCCTTTAATAACGCCTGCAGCATTTTGAATACGTCGAATTAGTGCATCCTGAGTGTCCACTTTTACTCTGTATAAGTCAGTTTTGAACCAGCCCCATAAACAATAATCTAGTATTGTGAGGTCTGAAGACCTTGGAGGTCAACTAATTGGACCATCGCCACCAATCCAACGCTCTGGAAACCATTCGTCCAAATGTTGCTTGATCTGACGAGCGAAATGTGTGAGTGATCCATCATGCTGAAAGTACATATGCATTCGGATGTTTAGAGGAATATCCTCCAATAGTCCTTGTTATTAATTTTGTAAAAATTCGAAATAGTAGTCTCCTGTGAGGCGATTCTCAAATATGAAAGGGCCAATTAAATACCCATCGACCATACCACACCACACGTTTACCGTAAACCTATGTTAAAAGCTCTCGACTGTTGCGTGGGGATTTTCGTCTGCCCACACATGACTGCTTTAAGGGTTATTAATGTCGTCGAGGGTAAATTTGTTTCATCCGTGAAAAGTATGC
>SEYY01009219.1:0-2500 GCA_009176605.1 Armadillidium nasatum
GACGAAGTTTAGGTGGAGGAATTTTTACTTTTAATGTTTTTGAAAAAAACAATTTTTAAAAGAGAAAATGAAGTAACTTATCAAATTAATTTGGCTATGATGTTTTATTTTAATAGTGGAATTAATTATTATTATTATTATTAGTAGTAGTAGTGGTAGTAATAATAATAATAATAACAGTATTTGTAGTAGTAAATAGAAGTAGTTATAGTTGTAGTAATTATAACAATAATGTAGTGTCTGATTAAAAGAGAAAAATTCGAAAGCGTTAAATAGTAAAAATTGCTATTCTCTCTCTCTCTCTCTTCTCTCTCTCTCTCTCTCTCTCTCTCTCTCTCTCTATATATATATATATATATATATATATATATATAATATATATATATATATATATATATATATATATATATATATATATTATTATATATATATATATATATATATCTGCTCCTGTTTGTGTATGTGTTTGTTTGTCTGCATGTTTATCGATCTTCCTTTACCTAGATAGTAATCTAACAAGGTAGCAAGGTAGCTGGTTTATGAGCAACCAACATTAACGTGACCTAAAGTACATTGTTTGCTATTTTTACTTTCAAAATGGAATGACTAAAATTACAAGTACTTCCATTCTTACAATGAAACATCCTTGCATCTCGGACATACGGAAAGTGTGGCATTGAGGATTATATTACCATCAACTGACATTTTAATTACTAGTATAACAAGTCTAATTTTAGTCTCAATCTGTATGTATCTCTAGACATAAAAAAAAAAATCTATTCGAATTACCCACATTTAGTAATAGGTTCTTATTAGTAAGTCCTTATTAGTAAGTCAATTTTCATGAAATTAACATGAAATATTTGAAATGAACAATAAGGAAGTAAAAATGTTAAAAAAAAAAAACTCGAGAAATGACTCAGAAAAAAAGTTTCTTTTCCAAGTTTTTATATTTATAACATTTGTCCATAGAGGTCTTTCTTAATAATTTTCCCCTAACCTATTTTCAAGTAATTTGTATGAAATACTTGAAATGAGAGGCGGCGGAGCCTCTGTAGACAAATATTCATGTTTTATGCACAGTTTCTTTAAATCTGTTTTCTCTGTAAATATGAAATTGGGAGACTTCACAACTTTTTCCAGTGACATTGTGGGATTTCATAACTTTTTGCAATGCCATTTCCACCCCCCCACCCCCTTTCTTTGGAGCTTTTTTCAAACACTTCATAAATATTTCATGAAAATCAGGCCAGATAAAATATTTTTAATAATTTTTCAGCTCAAAATAATAATAATAATAATAATAATAATAATAATAATAATAATAATAATAATAATAATAATAATAATAATAATAATAATAATAAACCCACTTACTCTCTTATTAACTGCCTTGTTTTAGTTTACCTTGTTTTAGTATGTCTCTCAAAAGGAATTTTTAAGTAGGTATAATTGCTAAGATTAATTTCTCTTTTTCTTTAATTTTTTAGACTGTTTGACCTTAAAAATTTACAGTTGTTGTGAATCATTTTGTATATTTGTTTTAGTAGAGAGAGAGACAGACAGACAGACAGACAGAGAGAGAGAGAGGCAGACAGACAGACAGACAGATAAAGAGAGAGAGACAAACAGACAGATAAAGAGACAGAGAGACAGAGACAGACAGACAGACAGACAGACAGACAGACAGACAGACAGACAGCGAGAGAGATTTAGGAAATTATTATTAGATTTCAATGCGTGAAGTTTTTTTTTCAACAGAGGTGATGAAAGTCTAGAAATATCACTCCTACCTCAAGTAGACTTATGAAACGTTGTTGAATTGTTATTATTTGACGAATGTTTATTTTGTTTGTTGCTCCATTCACTTGCAAGAAATAAATTACATGTGCAAGATATATCTTTCGTAGCATGTACAATTGAATGGATTTTGCTAATTTTACTGGTACATACGGTACATATATTTTGCTGGTTTATTTACTAATGTATTTCTTCTAATGTTCTTAAATTAAAAGTTTTTTTTTCGTCAATTATGATGACTCTAAAAACATTTTCGCTATTAACCCTAATTAATTGTGCTTCGTTTATTTTAATCATTAAATTATATCCTAAGTTTCTGGTACGTATTTTGATGTAAGAAGTTTTTGCAAGTTCGTTTCATGTCTTAATTTCTGATAAAATGCTTTTAAATTTTTGGAAGAGGATTTGTTTTATTTTTCATCCTTAATCAACGTAGATATTTAACGTGTGCATTTTATATATAGCTGTGGGAATTGATTGAAACATTTGTACATATTTTAAAAAATAGCCCTGGAATCGGACTCAACTGAACTTTCATTTTTATTTGTAGTGTATCAGAAAGTGTATCGCCTAAAAATATACATATTTAGTTCTTTCTTTGAAATAGCTTTCAAATCACTGTAAGTTTGAACTTTCGAAGCCCATCTTATTTAATTTAATCAATAGGATATCAAGGTGAACTCTATTGTTTCGTAATGGA
>SEYY01009219.1:12500-27500 GCA_009176605.1 Armadillidium nasatum
CAATAATAAAAATAAAAATAAAAATAATAATAATAATTATAATAATAGTAATTATTTCCGAGTTACAAATACTCCAAACCTGAAATGAATTCATTCTTTATTTATAATCTTCTTTATTCATCACAATATTCAACTAAAATAATGGTAAGAAAAAAAGATTCGGAATCTGCAATATATATATATATATATATATATATATATATATATATATATATATATATATATATATATATATATATATATATATATATATATATATATATATATATATATATATATATATATATATATATATATATATGGAATATCGTCCCAGTATTTTGGAATCTCTATTAAGTAAAACATTTGTTTTTCTTTGAATAAAAACTTAATAATTAATATTCATATAAAGATGCTTGTAAAGGATCAAGGAATAGCTTCTGCTATTGAAAATACCACCGTATCTGTCAATAAGAAAACCTTTTAAACTTGAATGATAAACAATAGTTTATCAGATTACTTTAAGGGAAAATTAAATTTCACGGTAGCTCAGTGGGTAAAGTCAGTTTTTCTCTGGTTTAGGGGAAAGAGGTTCGTCCCTCGTTCTCGCGTGTGTACTGCAAAGTATACAAATCGAGATAGAGGCTCGAACCTCCTACCCAATTACCTGAACGGACATTAAAAATTGTCGTTTGTAGGAGATTTTCTGTAGTTAATTAATTAATTACAGTTTACGGCAAGGTGTATTATTACGCTAATCTCAATACTCACATATCGCTTAAAAACATAGCCAACACTTACAACATTCCACGCTATTTCAACACATACAATATCACATTCTCTCTAAATTGCTCCTACAGAGAAGGTCGCCTATCAAGGATTTGAAACCACGCCCACCGGTGGAAAAAATATACTTGATTGGTCTGTACCGGAGCAGGGTTTCCCTATCCAAAACCCAAATAATCTGTGTAACTTATCATCTTGGTCAGAAATAACATATAACTCAATTTCCCTGGCTAAGAACCACACTCCTCGAATAGGGCTCTGCCCGTGAGTGATGGTGATACCTTAAATAAAAATAAATAAAATAAAATTACATGCGAATTAATATTAAAGGTAATTAAAGTTATCCGGAATGGTTTATATGTCATATAAGAGCAGCTTCATCGTTCGAGCATAAAGAGGATAAAAACTTTGGAGTGACTAAAATTTGCTTTTTTTTCCCCAAGGTCACCTTTGAATCACGATTAGATCAATTTAGAATATCTTCACTAGATTCTTCCTGCTGGAGATTTCATTCATCTTCCAATTCAGGAAAAATGCCAAATGGAATACATCTTTATTAATTATTCAATTTTAAATTTGTAATTTACATCCAAAGGAAGTTGAAAGAACTAATTTACAAAGAAAGAACTGAAATAAACAAAATATTTGTTTCTTTTTAGTGGATTTTAAATCAATGGTAAAGCAGTATCTAATTTTTGGAATGCTTTACAAATGTTCTAACGTTTTCTTTACACTTTCTCTAAAGAGTAAAGTCCTAAAAGCTCTACGGTTAACATAACGATATTCAAACTGGAATGATTTATTTGAAATGGAATAAATAGAAATAATTTAAAAAACTTTTATTATAATGTGATTTGTGCGAAACATCATTCAAGACTTTTCATGTTTTTTAAAATCGATATATAATATTCCATTTTTTAAGTGTTGTGAAATCAGAAGAGTTAATATATTATAAAAATCAGTTTCCTACAGATATTTCTTACAGATATTTTCATACAGATATTTTCATAGAGATATTTTCATACAGATATTTTTACTGATGAGGTGATGATGCCACCATTATTTGAGTTAAAAATATTTAAGCATTACTTTAAAATTAGTTTTGAAAGTTAATAAAGTAAGGCAAGTTTTAGTTTAGAATGTTAATTTAATAAATGAAGTCAAGTTTTAGTTTGGAAAGTAAATTAATAAAAGTTTTAGCTTAGAATGAAAGTTAAAAGTTTCAATTTGAAAGTAAATTGCTTTGAAAAAATCAGTAAAAATCAGGATTTAGTTTGAAATAAGATTATTTTAATTTGAAAAATAAAATGAAACAAGCTTTAATTGACAAAATCAATGAAGACAAATTTTATTTAGAAAAGAAAATTAAGATTAGAAAACAAATTATTTTAATTAAAGAAAAACAAAAACATGAACATAAGTAAATCATATAGTTTGACGTTTCCTGAAAATCAAAAATTTAATATATAGTTTTTTATTGTGGGAAAACTTACCATGGGAATAGAGCTTGGGAACAATATGAGTGCGAGTTGCTTCATCCATGCTTCATATTTCTCAGTGAGTGTTTGATGACAACCATTAGTGCTGAATCCAAGAGATTCACGTTGAGTTGAATTGCTGACTTTAGCAAACTCCATTGGTTTCATTTAATGAAAATAAATATATTTTCCTCAATATATATTTATGAAATTGAAAATTAACTTTATACATTCAATGTGCAAAAATCATTATTATTATTATAATTATTATTATTTTTATTTTTTTATTATTATTATTATTATTATTGTTATTATTATTATTATTATTATTACTATTATTAGAAATACTAATAAAAATAATAATAATACAAATACTGATAATAATAATAATAATAATAATAATAATAATAAATATATAATAATTATAATGATAATAATAATAATGTTAATTATAATAATAATAATAATAATAATAATAATAATAATAATAATAATAATAATAATAATAATAATAATAATAATAATAATAATAATAATAATAATAATAATAATAATAATAATAATAATATAATAATAATAATAATAATAATAATAATAATAATAATAATAATAATAATAATAATAATAATAATAATAATAATAATAATAATAATAATAATAATAATAATAATAATAATAATAATAAATAATAATAATAATAATAATAATAATAATAATAATAATAATAATAATAATAATAATAATAATAATAATAATAATAATAATAATAATAATAATAATAATAATAATAATGAATAATAATAATAATAATAATAATAATAATAATAATGATTTTCAAAATTTCACCAAACACATAAATTTGTTAAAATACAAAGGATTAATTTCCGAGTTTCTCAAATTTATAATGAAATAATATTCATATTATTTAAGATAATTATTTTTCCTATTGCAAATATTCATAAAAAAAAGAAACAAAATTGGTGATTAAACAAGCGTCACCACATTTTAAAACTCAGTTAAAACTCATTTAAAAACTCATTAAAACAATTTACACTCTCTATGATTACAGTAGTCAACAAAATGTTTTCTAATAAAATTATTAAAAATAGTAATTAAAATTTAAAAAAAAAAAAAAAAACCAACTGTGATACTTATTTATTTTGATTTTTTTAAGGATTAATTTGAAAAAGAGGAGATTTAAAACAATTTTGCTACCTTTAGATGGTTGTCAGATATTTTCCTTTTAAAGCTATTTTCGATTTGCAATATTTATGAAGTTTTAATTCAAGAAGATTAAATATATCTCACAACTCTAATTAAATAAGCAAAGTTAGCGAAGTAATATTTTGTAAATGGTAAGGCGTAAGTCAATGTAAAATAATAATAATAATAATAATAATAATAATAATAATAATAATAATAATAATAATAATAATAATAATAATAATAATTAATAATAATATTATTAATTTATTTTATTTTTATTATTATTATTATTTTATTATTTAATATATAATATAATAATATAATAATAATATATTATTATTATTATAATGTTTTTTATTATTTCATTATAATTAGTAGTTACATTAGTATTGTTATTATTATTATCAATTTATTTCTTATTTATAAAACATAGTAATTAATAATATTGTATTAATAATTATAATATTAATTATGATTTTTAATATTCCACCTAATACATAGTTTTGTTAAAATACTAAAGATTTAATTTACGAGTTTCTCATTTTTATAATGAAATAATATTCATAGTATTTAATATAATTATTTTTCCTATTGCAGATATAATTTTTTTAAGTATACCTATCATTCCTTAATTAGCACATATACACACACACAACATAATATATATTATATATATATATATATATATATATATATATATATATATATATATATATATATATATAATATATATAATATATATATATATATATATATATATATTCTTACCTTATGCAGGCAAGATAAAGGTAGAGTATTCTTCAGTGTCGTATACTCTTTGTAATCTTTGAAACTGTAAACACCACAACAGTAATGCTGCTTTATCATGTCAAACAAGAATAGAAATGAGAGATTAATTAATCATAAATTTAAAAAAAAATTCTGATAGATTAATTACAAAACTATGAACAATGAAATAGACAAGCATGTTCAGAAATGTGCCTCATCGTATTTCTAGTGGGTGGGTCAAAAGACTTACCTATTGTGAGAAAAAAACAGGAATATCTACATTGAAAAAAAAATTTAAAAATTTAAATTTAAAACTCTAGTATTATGATCTATTTTTCAAAGCAAATTTTTAATGAATAGTTTGTTTTTTAGTAGGAAAATAAGAGACACTAAGTCAATAATAGACTAAACTTATTTGGACGTGTTAAGAACTTACCTCTCTCTGTAAATTATCCCAATATTCTTCACTACTACTATGACTAACTTGATTATATTTGGGAAGGTTTTCAATAAGATTATTGCCATACGTGTTCTTTATACTGTTTCTAAACATCCATTCATATGCAAAGCCAGCAAATAGAAGAAAGACCATTACGTCCAGGGCAGAAATCAGGCAAAAATACTGAAGAAGCAGAAGAACAAAAAATTATTAATTATTGCATTTTGTATGGGATGATCAGCACTGTTGATTTTGACTTATTTTGCCAACTATGAGGTACAAGGGTCGATTACTTTTGTATTCCAGAAACTATACTTTAATCTAGTTTTTGATTTACAGAAGAAATGTACAGTCGTGAACAAAAGTTCGTTCCTATTAAGCTGGAAATAAATATTTATATAAAATGGAGATCATTTCATAAAAGCTCTATTTTGAATAAAAAGAAAATAAAAACATAAAGAGGGGCTTAATTGAACTGTGATTGGCTGAACCTGAAATGATCTCCATTTTATATAAATATTTATTTCCAGCTTAATAGGAACGAACTTTTGTTCACGACTGTACATTCTTTTGCATCGCACTAATTACCTAGCTAAGATATTTGAGGTTAGAAATTCTTGGGGATGACAGTTAACTAAAAGAAAATCAGCATCCCTTTAAACTCACACTCACATTTTTCAAAAACATCAGGAAAAAATACTTGAAAAGTTTTTCATATATTATACTGTATTTCGTAAAGACTATATATATATATATATATATATATATATATATATATATATATATATATATATATATATATATATATATATATATATATATATATATATATATATATATATATACTTACAGTCATAAGAAGACGTTTAGAGTTTCTACAGACATAACCAAACCCAAATACTGCAACTGAAATTCCGGCAACACCTGCGAGAAAATAGATGACACAAATAACAGTAATAATTTGGCGATATAAATGGTCACCAATGGGTACGAGGGAACTCCATTCGTTTCCGGATCTTACAATGTAAATCGAACCTCCTGCGATAAGGGTGCCAAAACATACCTGTAGAATGTATATATATATATATATATATATATATATATATATATATATATATATATATATATATATATATATATATATATATATATCCACTATTATCCGTGGAATTAATATGTATAATACATATAACTGCTCGGAGAGTCGAACCTGGGCCCAAAAGATGGAAGTCCATGGTGCTAACCGCTACACCACCGATGGTTCAAAAGGAAATCATTCGGAACTTCTACTGACTTATCTCCTAGTGAAAAGCTCTCGAAGACCTCCCCGACCACGACTTGGGCGTAGGGTTGGCTTGGCCAAGGCTCTTATCCTAAGTACGCAGTGCAGTAGTTGATATTAAGTAATAACTACTGCACTGAGTACTTAGGATAAGAGCTTTGGCCAACCCTACGCCCAAGTTGTGGTCGGGGAGGTCTTCGAGAGCTTTTCACTAGGCGATAAGTCAGTAGAAGTTCCGAATGATTTCCTTTGAACCATCGGTGGCGTAGTGGTTAGCACCATGGACTTCCATCTTTTGGGCCCAGGTTCGATTCCCCGAGCAGTTATATATATATATATATATATATATATATAATATATATATATATATATATATATATATATATATATATATAATATATATATTATGCATCAGTGTAATTCTACCATAAAAACAAGAGAGATTATGTTATCTCGGTCTTTTTATACAATAAACTACTCAAAAACTCAAAATGAACTCAAAATTCAAGAATTTCTGTTTTGCCACATCACCTCTTTTCAAAACAAAATTTTCACTCCCTTGATACAGCTGATCATAGGTTGAATGTTTTCGTCACAATAATTATTAAAAAGCTTACATCAGTTGATATCTCATAGCAGACTACTGCTAAGGATAAACCTTGTTTAGCAAATTGGAAATGTGTATTCGGAATTTGAAGTGAGGTTGGCAGGAGGCACAGGTGCGGTGCTGTTTAGTTCACAATTTCAGTGCTTCGGTGTGGTGTCGCTGTGATAATAATATTTAAAAATACAGTGCATTGAGGGATACAATTTCCAAAAAAAAAATAAAAAATAAATAAATAAATAAATAAAAAGAGGAGCCGTAAGGTAAAAAACAAAACAAAATAATACTAATTGATGGTGTTGTACGTATGGCGCACGATCTTTTGGTGCGGTTCGGCATGGAGAATTACTATTCTCTGCTAACCATAGTTTGAAGGTTAAATAAGTAAGAATTATTCTGAGGCCTTGAACAGCATTATATGTGACTTTCAATACCCATTAGTCATGTAAAATACACACACGCCGCACACATACATACATACACACAATTATATCACAATAAATATAATAAATTGTTTAGCATATTTAAAAGACGAGTATTATTCATAATTATCAAAATCAATTTTCATTTTTACTGGTAACCATATATTATAAATAAATAATAAATGCATGGCAAACGAACATTGGTGCACTGAATCCCCGTTAGTGAGTAGTAATATGGAAACGTTTAAAGGGAAAGGGGAAATGTTAAACTTTTTTCAATAAAAATAAATTAAAATTTACATATCAAATATACATATATATATATATATATATATATATATATATATATATATATATATATATATATATATATATATATATATATATATATATATATATATATATATATATATATATATATATATGTGATATTACCATGATGGTGATATCGATGATAATGAAAGCAGTTTTGATGTAAATGTACCAAGCAGGTTTTTCTCTTTCTTCTGCTTCTTCATAATTCATAATAGTAAGTATAATAATAAAACATAGTTATTTTATTTTATAAATATTTATTTGCTTATTTATTTATTTATCAATTTATTTATTTATTTGATTTCTTGGTTTCTTTTTCGTTTGATTGTTTATATATACATGTATTTATTTATTCACTTTTTTTTTTTTTTTTTTTTTTTTTTTTTTTTTTTTTTTTTTTTTTTTTTTTTTTTTTTTTTAATTATAATTATAATATAATATATATATATATATATATATATATAATATATATATATATATATATATATATATATATATATATATATATATATATATATATATATATATATATATATCATTTCTGAAAGAACCTTTATCAAGTACAGTGTTCACCAAAATATCCAAGCAGAACAGTAACTACAACAAAACTCTCTCTCTCTCTCTCTCTCTCTCTCTCTCTCTCTCTCTCTCTCTCTATCAATGTATCTATCTATTCCCCTCTTTATTTTGCTTACTATTGTGACCTTTATAAGACATTCTTGATGCAAAGAGAAAGAAATAACAGAAGATTAAAAACGTATTAGACTTTCTTCAACTTTTGAAACAAAATTTATTTCGTAATCCTTAAAGGATAAGAAAGGTGTAATAGATAAGTCTGATAACCCCACGCAAGAAATAGACAAAAAAATTGGTTATATTTATAGGTCATATAACATCTTTTTGGGGATTTTTCTAATGTATTGATGGGTTGCCAATTAATAAAATTAAATCACTTTTAACTATGAGTTGCCAGTTGCATTGCTATTATTTAAAGAATATGAAAATCAATCATTGCTAAGGTAATTATGCAGAACACAAGCGTTAAATATATATATATATATATATATATATATATATATATATATATATATATATATATATATATATATATATATATATATATATATATATATATATATATATATATATATATATATATATATATATATATTATATATATATATATATATATAATATATTTTTTATTTATTTATTTACTTATTTATTATTTAAAGAAAATTCTTATACGTATTATATATTTAAACAAGCATTATAATTTTGATATGTTCTAACCATATAAATCAGGATTAAAGTTCGATTGTATTTGAGTTCTAATAATATGTGATTAAAGTTCGAATGTATTTGAAAACTTATAAGCATGCTTATATTTAGTAAAATTATCTTTTGGCAATTTAATTTTCAGTTTCAGATAAGGGTCAGTTCCAATTTGGTTATCATTAGCTGATTAGGATATATATATATATATATATATATATATATATATATATATATATATATATATATATATATATATATATATATATATATATATATATATCGTAAGATAAAGAGCATCTTCTTAAAGCTATACAATAATCACACTTCTATACTTCTAATATTGTTCTCCTAATAAAAAAAACTTGCATAGATTTTCGTAGTACTTAAGCGCCTTTTAAAATGAGCTGTTATATTTTCATGTTTACTTGCAGAATTTATTTTTTTTTTTTTATTTTTTTTTTTTTTATGTCTCCTCCGGTGGGCAAAGGCCCAAGGCCTACCAATATCCACCGGAGTTGGGAAGCAATCGTGACCCGATACACGGCGTTTAAAAGTGTGCAAGTCAAAGGAAGTTGGGAAAACATATTCAATTCACTGGTTAGTTGAATTTCTATCGTTTTAATTCCTGTGACAAGGTCATGTTTTCCGGTATGACTACTTTCAGAATTAGAATCACTCAAGCAGTCTAGACCTCCTTTACCATTACTAATTACCAAACATTTATGTTTCACCCGTGATCTGTCTCCAAATGCATACGAACTTTTTTGTCCTATTACCAACTCGACTGTAGCCTTCAATGCCATGGGATTCAAGGATATAATCTGAGTTTGGTCATGTATAAGCTAAAATTTACAAGCTTTAGCTTCTCCCTCCTAAAAACCTACCATTTTTGAAGTCATCTTTTCTTGTTTAATATGATTAACTTGAAACGTACAGTTAATTATATCTGGAAGAATGCCTTCTTTGATTAGAAATAGTTTTCAGACAGAATATGCCATTACAGTTCACTAACTCTTTTAACATCTAATTCTACAATTATCGACTCTGGCATCCTTCTCCTTCCTTCCCTCCCCTTCATCCTCATTAAGTATCCATCAAAGATTACATATGATCAGATAAATAGGATCATGTCATTTATGAATGCTAGGAAGACAAGAAACTCGCTTTTGATATCTCTGGAAAAGATTTAGAGGATGCGCGTCTAAATCCAATTTATCTTGAAATAAATACTTTTCACGTTATCACATTTTCACCTTACATACGTCAAGAGCTATTCTTTAAATACTCCTTATATGATTAACTTCAAACATTAATTATACTAACATTAAATAGTAAAATAATAATTGTATACCAGAACACCTGCTACTGTGGCCTTAAAGTTACTGAGTGAACAATATTATAATTATACAATAATGATGTTCATCATTTAAGATCGTGAAATTATTACTATGTCCATTTTTAATTATTACTAAATCCATTTTTAATTATTATTATATCCATTTTTAATCATTACTATTTTCATTTTTAATTATTAATATATCCTTTTTTTTTTTTTTTTTTTTTTTTTTTTTTTTTTTTTTTTTATTTTTTTTTATATCCTTTTTTTTTTTTTTTTTTAATTATTACTATATCCATTTTTAATTATTACTTTTCATGTTTAATTATTACTATATTAATTTTTATTTATTACTATATCCATTTTTAATTAGTACTATATTCATTTTTAATTATTACTATATCCATTTTTATTTATTACTGTATTCATTTTTAATTACTACTATATCCATTTTAATTATTATTATATTCATTTTTAATTATTACTATATCCATTTTTAATTATTACTATATCCATTTTTAATTATTACTATTTCCATTTTTAGTTATTACTAAATTCAGTTTTAATTATTACTATATCCATTTTTAATTATTATTATATCCATTTCTAAGGATGTCCAATTTCAAAATTGAACAACTAAATAAAGGAATAGACAAACAATAAAATATATATATATATATATATATATATTTTTTTTTTTAAAGATTTCTTTATTTAAAATTTATACAAATGAAAATATTTTTTAATCTATTTTGATTTTAAAATAAATATTTTTATTAATAATTACAATACTGAACAAGAATAACTGACAGGAAGATATTTGCAATCTGAAATATATATATATATATATATATATATATATATATATATATATATATATATATATATATATATATATATATATATATATATATATATATATATATAAATATAAAATCAATAACAAACATTAAATTATATATATATATATATATATATATATATATATATATATATATATATATATATATATATATATATATATATATATATATATATATATATATATATATATATATATATATATATATATATATACCATAAGAGGTGAAGGAGGGATTGAATAGAATACTGCTTCTTTAATCTTCTCATCAAATTTGTTGTCAAGTATATATTGGCATCCAGCATCGTATATTTTCATTCTCGCACTGGGTGAGGTAGTAGAAGTACATCCAGGTTCGACCTCAAATGTATATATATATATATATATATATATATATATATATATATATATATATATATATATATATATATATATATATATATATATATATATATATATATGTATATGTATATATGATAGGATTAAAAATAAATGAAGAGGAAACAAAAGTGATGGTGATAAACTCAGAGAGAGATATATAAATCTAAAATTTAATGGGAAAATTTTGGAGAAGGTGAAGAAATTTGAGTATTTAGGGTCAAAGATGACAAGAACAGGAGGATCGACGTAGGATATTAAAAAGAGAATAGAGAAGGCTAGGGTAAACTTCGACATGTTGAACAAGAAAAGGAAAACATAGGGTTGAAATTAAGACCAAGGTTAGCAACATAAAGTCGTATTTATTGTATGGATGCGAAACATGGAGTTCAAGTGGAGATGATGCAAAGAAGCTTAGAGTTTTTAGAGCAAGTGTTTAAGAAGAATGATGGGAATTTTTGGACGAGAGTTATAAGCCACAAAGAAATAGAAATGGCAACAGGAGTGGAAGATCTAATTGGAGTGGAGTGATCAGAAGGAGATTTAACTAATTGGGACATCTGTGGAAAGGTAGCAATAAAGTTGGAAAGTAAGACGTGAGATGGACACCATATGGGCAGAGAGAAAGAGGAAGACCTGCAAAAAAAACATGGAGAAGAACTATGAAGATAATGGGGAAAAGAAACATTTGCTTTCTGGGAGGTTTCTTGAAAATAATCTGTAAACTTATCGTATCTCGTATGGCATACATTATGAAGATATATTGAAGATATAAAGCATAATGAAGATATAATTTTAAAATATCCCATAAAAAATTATAGTCCATGATTAAAAAATAAAGAATATGCAAAAAGATGACAAGCGTTTTAATTGTCATTGGCTTGACGATGTCAAGACCACGGCAAGAGTCAGATATATTTATGTAAATTTTACATACAACGAATTTGAAAAGACCGTTCTTGTCAGAGATTTCCCACCTGATATTTCATTACTTTAACCTAATGGGTTATAACGCAGCCTAGAAGTGTATTATAAGAACTAAATCAATTTAAAAGTAGTTAATTTGTTCGAAATTCAAGTTCACATAAATATATTAATTTATGTGTATATATATATATATATATATATATATATATATATATATATATATATATATATATATATATATATATATATATATATATATATATATATATATATATATATATATATATATATATATATGTATATATATATATATATATATATATATATATATATATATATATATATATATATATATATATATATATAATATATATATATATATATATATGTATATATATATATATATATATATATATATATATATATATATATATATATATATATATATATTATATATATATATATATATATATATATATATATATATATATATATATACTTACGATTATGCAGCAACTTTCTGGAACATGGTATTTCAGGTGGACATTGTAGTGATCGTAGTTAGTATAGTAACTAACACCACAACAGTGGTACTGTCAAAATTTAATATATATATATATATATATATATATATATATATATATATATATATATATATATATATATATATATATATATATATATATATATATATATATATATATATATATATATATATATATATATATATATATATATATATATATATATATATATATATATATATATATATATATATATATATATATATATATATATATATATATATATATATATATATATATATATATATATATATATATATATATATATATATATATATATATATATATATATATATATATATATATATATATATATATATTTTATATCCAAAAATATTAAATACATTAGACAAAGTAATAAATTATTTTTTAAGGTTTTGAAATTCAACTCACAAAGTCTTTTAATTTCACTAATTTGATGACTTACGAAAATGATCCATAAATCTTAATCAAATACGGAAATATAAATCTCGTTTTACAATTTCATTGCCTAAGAGAGTTGATATTAATACGTTGATATCGTAACTAATTCTACATCCGTAAATAAATGGATGATTGTGATAAAAAGAGTAATTTCAAAAATGAAATAACTTAGCTTGAGAAACTTATACATCTTTTATACGAGTAGAGATCAATCAACATGTGTGTAATTTATTCCTTAAAAGGGCGCTATACCCAAATCGTCGACAGGAAAAGTAGTCGACAGGTCAAAGGGTCGACACTTTTGAAAAAAATGTGTCGATCACTTTTCTTTTCAATTTCAACGTGTCGACGTTTTGGACACATGTGAAAAAAAATGTGTCGGCTGTTTGAATAACATCGTATTTTTTTTTTTTCGATACAATCGATACGTAAGCCTATTTTTAAATTTTATTATTATAATAATTATGAATAGATTTTTTTTATTTTTAATATATTATTTTAGTAGATGCATGGCACACGAACATTTGTCTACGGGGGCTCTGCCCCCGTACCCCCCGACCCGTGAGTGATGATGATATATATCTTTCGATTAATCGATATCGATTTATAGTGTCGACGATTTGGACGAGTTATAAAAAAAAGTTGTCGGCCCTTTGACCTTACCAAAAAAAGTTGTCGACGTTTTGGACAAGTGAGAAAATTTTGTTAATGTTTTTTTCAAAAGTGTCGGCCCTTTGACCTGTCGATTACTTTTCCTGTCGACGATTTGGGGTAATCCCGCTTAAAAGAGGCGTGGTGATGAAAGAATTAGCAAATAAAATTCCATTACAAGGACACTACAAAATACCATAATTAAATATAAAGGAATTTCATCCTGAAACTCTAAATCGAAAGATTTAAACAAAAAATATTCATTAACCTTATACTGTATTTCGTCCCATAAATAAGTATCACCCTTTCGGTTAACAGGATCGTACGTTGCAAGACTTTTCAAAAATTCCTCATCTATGCTCTCGTACGACAAGATTCTGTACATAATTCCAGTAAAAAAACCGATGAAAAGTAAAAAGAAGAAGAAGTTAATTATGCCAAGGAGACAACCGTACTGAAATATAAAGAATTTTTTTGAAATTCAATTACAATAAATTTCGACGAATATATATATATATATATATATATATATATATATAAATATAAGTACTTACAGTAACTAAATTAAATTTTTGATTACAGCATATGAAACTCAGCCCAAATAATGAAGTCAAAATCCCTAAAGATCCAAGAATGCATTGCGCAATGTAAAGACCTAAAAGTGTTTTATAATATGAAGAAACAAATTTCCATTCAATTTCATCGTCGAGATATTTCAGTTGATGTGCAACGTATGTCAGAAGAAGAATACTCGATGCCTGTATATATATATATATATATATATATATATATATATATATATATATATATATATATATATATATATATATATATATATATATATATATATATATATATATATATATATATATATATATATATGATATTTATGTGCTTTTAAAGAAAGTTTGACATTTTCCATGGAAGAGCTAATTCTGTTTCCACCCCCACCCCCCTTTTAAAGAACTGTTTTTACCCCTTATTTTATTTCTCATTAAAGGGTTCGATGCCTAGTCGGAGCGGGAATGTGAGCGGTTTCTCCTTGCCCTTTGCTCCGAATGACACAGACGTTAAACGAGTACATCAGTGGAGTGCTCTTGCCACTGATGGGAATAATCTCTGGCATCCGCGATAGGCCTGGCCCAGCCAGCGGTATCCGCCGTGGGCCCTTGAAACCCAAAGATCTTCCTCGAAAGATCCCAGTTACAGGACGAAAGTCCTTCCTGGGGGAAGATGATTATTTTTTTTTTATTAAATTAATTACTCGTGTTATATCCAATCC
>SEYY01009220.1:5000-7500 GCA_009176605.1 Armadillidium nasatum
TTATTATTATTATTATTGTTATTATAGTTATTATTATTGTTATTATTATTATTACTAATATTATTGCTATTATTAATAATTAAAAAGGTTTTACTAATAAAAGCAATAAAAACGGTAAATATTAATAATAATAATAATAATAATAATAATAATAATAATAATAATAATAATTAATAATAATGTAATTATTATTATATTATTATTATTATTATTATTATTATTATATTATATTTATTTTAATCATTATAATGATTTTATAATTAATAATTTATTATTATTTTAGTAGTAGTAATAGTTTTTTTTTTTTTTTTTTTTTTTAATCATTAATTATTATTATTATTATTACTATTTTATTATTATATTATTCTTATTATTATTATTATTATTTTATTATTATTATTATTATTATTATTATTATTTATTTTATTGCTATTTATGTGATAAATATTCTAGCAGAAGAAAGTGCGTTAATCGAAGCCCAATCTTTTTTGTCTTTGTTTCATAATTATCTAAGAAATAAAAACGAGAAGTTCTCTCTCTCTCTCTCTCTCTCTCTCTCTCTCTCTCTCTCTCTCTCTCTCTCTCTCTCTCTCTCTTTTCTCACTTCTTACGATCTTTCTTTCTCTCCTCCCCCTCTCTCTCTCTCTCTCTCTTTTTTTCTATGTTCTGTAGGTCAGTTTGTAAGTTAGTGTTTTTATTCTCTCTATCTCTCTCTCCCTCTCATACGCTTTTATTGTGTTCCTCTCTATGTCAGTTTGTTTGTTCGTCATTCTCTCTCTCTCCTTTCTCTCTTCTCTCTCTCTCTTCTTTCTTTCTTTCTCTCTCTCTCTCTCTCTCTCTCTCTCTCTCTCTCTCTCTCTCTCTCTCTCTTCTTTCTCCCACTCACCTTTACTAATTTTATTATTAACATATTTCAAATATTCTTAAATTTCTAAAATAGTACTTTTATTACCTAAAATTACGTTCATAATATTCCGCTTACATAATTGCACATAAATGCACATGTATGCGTATATCTTCGCTTCCTTTAAGAGTTATCAATACGCACATGACTCAGTATTGATTTGGTGGAAGTTCCGAGCCGGGTGTATATGTGTGTGTGTGTTTAGCAGTTGAAAAACGGCGCCGTTTATACGTACATGGAGAGAGTATGAGAGCCCAAATATTTCCCCATACAAACACACAATTACGCGTACACTTCGATTCTTCCATTATTATTATTATTATTATTATTATTATTATTATTATTATTATTATTATTATTATTATTATTATTATTATTATTATATTATTATTATTATTATTATTATTATTAATATTATTATTATTATTATTATTATTATTATTATTATTATTATTATTATTATTATTATTATTATTATTATTATTATTATTATTTTATTATTATTATTATTATTATTATTATTATTATTATTATTATTATTATTATTATTATTATTATTATTATTATTATTATTATTATTATATTATTATATATTATTATTATTATTATTATTATTATTATTATTATTATTATTATTATTCATTATTATTATTATTATATAGATATAGTTGCAGAAGTAATAACGTTATTATTATATTATTATTATTATTATTTTCATTATTATTATTGTTTTTATTATTATTATTATCATTATTATTATTATTATTATTATTATTATTATTATTATTATTATTATTATTATTATTATTATTATTATTTTAACATAATTGTAACATTTGAATAAAATAATAATGGTAATAATATCATTAATAGTCCTAATTTTATGATTCGTATTGCTATTACTACTAGTAGTGAAATAATTAATAGTAGAAACAGCCACAGATTATATATATATATATATATATATATATATATATATATATATATATATATATATATATATATATATATATATATATATATATATATATTATATATATATATATATATATATATATATATATATATATATATATATATTTGGAGCAACTGACCTTTGATCTTTCTCGTATTTCAAATTGGGGCAGAGAAAACATGGTCGTTTTCAGTGACTTGAAAACTCAATTCCTCCATCTCTCTGCTCGACACAACCTTCCACACAACTATGACTTATACTATGCTATGACCTTCTTCGAAAACAGACAACTCGATCCCTCATCTGTCCTTAATATTATCAGTGTTTCTTTTTCTCGTGATCTTTCTTTGAAGGATCACATTACTTCTCTTTCTAAACAAGCTTCTAAGAGATTGGGTGTTCTGAGGCGCCTTCAGAACATCTTCACACCACCCTAGTTGCTTGCCCTTTATAGGGGTGTTGTTCGCCCCTGTATGAAGTATGCCTCACATATCTGGGGTGGTTCTACTCATACAGCTTTCCTTGAAAAGGGGAAGGATAGGGCTTTTCGTTTTATCAATTTTCTCGTTCTCAGTTACTCTCTGCAGTCTCTTTCACCCCGTCGAATTGTTGCGTCACTCACTATACTATCGCTACTACAA
>SEYY01009220.1:12500-20000 GCA_009176605.1 Armadillidium nasatum
GATAAAAAAAAAGAGAGAGAATGTACAATTTTTTACTTCTTTTTCTGTAATACCTTGAAAAATAAAACATTATTCTCATTAATAATATATATATATATATATATATATATTATATATATATATATATATATATATATATATATATATATATATATATATATATATATATATATATATATATATATATATATATATATACATAATTATATTAAAATATTTTGTATGTCACGTTATTTAAGTTGAAGCCCGAGGCTTTATTTTACCGTAGAAAGGTAACAAAAACAATTTTTCGTAACTGTTCTCCACCAAATTTGGATACAAATAAATAAATTTTGAAAGCTTTCACGTACCTTCTAGAACGGTGGTCTTAAAATATTCTTTCTGAATTTTTATATACATTTATTTTTATAGGATATAGGAAAAATAAGAAAAATGTGCAGATATTAGGACAGATTATCTACGAAAAATGTGCTGATAATAGGACAGATTATCTAAGAAAAATGTGCCGATAATAGGACAGATTATCTAAGAAAAATGGGCCGATAATAGGACACATTATCTAAGAAAAATATGCCGATAATAGGACAGATTATCTAAGAAAAATGTCGATAAATAGGACAGATTATCTAAGAAAAATGTGCCGATAATGAGATTATCTAAGAAAAATATCCAATAATAGGACAGATTTTCTAAGTAAAATGTGCCAATAATAAGACAGATTATCTAAGAAAAATGTGCCGATAATAGGACAGAATATCTAATAAAAATGTGCCAATAATAGGACAGATTATCTAATAAAAATGTGCCGATAATAGGACAGATTATCTATCACAAAGGAGTTATAAAGACAGATTTTTCTATATAGAGGTTATAGGGATATATTTCACCATAGAGACTTTATATTTATAAAGATAAAGAGGTTGTAGAGCTTAACCTTCACACGCAGAGGTTATAAGGGTAGATCTGAATGTTCCTGTGTTATTAGAAAATATTGAGCAACATGTAGGCTATCCTGGTATTCCCGTACTATCGAGTTTTTTGTCGGATGATAGTTTATTTATATTACAAATTCTATTAAGACAAAAGTAAGAGCCCATATCGATGAGGTTTAGCTTAATAAAAGATTAAAAATACAGTCGAATGACGATATATATATATATATATATATATATATATATATATATATATATATATATATATATATATATATATATATATATATATATATATATATATATATATATATATATATATATATATATATATATATATATATATATATATATATATATATATATATATATATATATATATATATATATATATATATTAGCGAAGGATCGGATGTCATATTTTCTCATTTGCTAATCCGGATATAGAATTTTCGTCGTGTGGATGCGGATAAGGATGTTGAATTTTCGAAAGTGCGGATGAGGATATTGAATTTTCAAAGTGCGGATGCGGATGTTAATTTTGATGAGAATTTTCCGAATCTAATATTATTAGAACAAGCAGACAACAGAAAGGTAAATTGACACATTTGGGAACAAGATTTTTTAATAAAATATTGAGAATTTCAAAGTTATTAGAACAGATTTGTCAAATCTTTTTATTACAAAAAAAATAAAAATAATGAAAAATATATATGGCAACACCAAAAAAAGCTGGAAAAAGAACAAAAAGGAACATATTTAGCGACACCAAAAAAGCTGAAAGAAAGAACAAAAAGGAACATATATGGCAACACAAAAAAAGCTGAAAAAAGAACAAAAATGGAACATATTTGTCAACTCCAAGAAAGCTGAAAAAGAATTAAAAAAGAACATGTATGGCAACACCAAAAAAAACTGAAAAAAGGAATATATATATATGGCATTACCAAAAAAGCTGAAAAAAGGGACATGTATGGCAACACCAAAAAAAAGCTGAGAAAAGAACAAAAAAGGAATATATTTTGGCAACACAAAAAAAAGCTGAAAAATAACCAAAGATGAACATATTTTGGCAACACAAAAAAAAGCTGAAAAATAACCAAAGATGAACATATTTGGCAAAAACTTTTTTTCTAAAAGTTTTAAATATTTTATTTAAAAATATTTCAAATAACTTTAAAATAATTTATGAATTAAAAGAATTATTTAAAGTTTTAATTAAAGTTTTAATATTACAAATATTTTATTTAAAATTTTTAAATGTAAATTTAATGTAAAAAAAAAATAAATAAATAAAAATTTAAATAATTTTTTTTTTTTTTTACAGATTTAATAAATTTTAATTATTTATTAAATGTTAATTTAAAGTTAAAAGTATTTTATAATTATAAAAGTATTTAATAGATTTACTTTAGATATAATATATATTTATTTAGATATAATATATATATTTATTTATTTTATTTATTTTATGATTATTTTAATTATTTTAGTAATTTACAATAATATAAAGTTTTGTTTAATATATAATATGAAATACATAATATAAATATATAATAGAAAATATAAAATAATATTAATATATAGTATAAAATATAAAAAAATATATTTATTAATAAACCTGATATTTTCTTTCAAAATTCCATATATAATATAATATAATAATAAATGTAATATTTATAATAAATGTAATATATAATATAAATATATAATATAAAATATAATACGTAATAAAAAATATATAATTATCAATAAATTTTATATTTCCTTTCAAAATTCTGTATAATTAAGATATTTTAAAACAAAAAAGTATTTATAATATTTAAAAATATTTTTTTTTATATTATTTTATTTTTATGATATTTTTTAATTTTAATGAATAAAACTGAAAAAAAAAAGGTTTCAGGTTATATATATATATATATATATATATATATATATATATATATATATATATATATATATATATATATATATATATATATATATATATATATATATATATATATATATTATATTATTATATATTATTTATATATATATATATATATAAATATATATAATTATAATAAATTTATAATAATAATATATATAAATAATATAATATATAATAATATATAATATTATATATAATATAATAAATTAATATAATAATATTATATTATTAAAAATTAAAAAAAAAAAAAATATATATATATATATATATATATATATATATATATATATATATATATATATATATATATATATATTATATATATATATATATATATATATATATATATATATATATATATATATATATATATATATATATATATATATATATATATATATATATATATATATATATATATATATATAGATGTAGAATATTATCAGTATTATTTAATTCTTCATTTAAATAGCGATTACCCTTTTAATTCATTCAAATTTTTTTTTTTTTTTTTTTTTTTAGTGTAACAAAATTAAAATTTTTCTTAAACTTCGGTATTGAAAATAAAGAAAATGTGGGACATTTAAGAGCAGTTTTTATTACTACAAAAGAGCTCTCTCTCTCCCTCTCTCTTCTCTCTCTCTCTCTCTCTCTCTCTCTCTCTCTCTCTCTCTCTCTCTCTCTTGTTCTCTCTGTTTCTCTCTCGCTCTCTCTGTTTTCTTTCATCTATCTATCTATCTATCAATCTATCTTTCTGTCTGTCTATTTATAATATATATATATATATATATATATATATATATATATATATATATATATATATATATATATATATATATATATATATATATATATATATATATATATATATATATATATATATATATATATATATATATATATATATATATATATATATATATATATATATATATATATATCTCACTCCACGTGATACTCTTTAATTAAAAGCAGGCGTATGAGGGTTACAGATAAGTCAAAAAAAGGTTAAGAGCGAATGGAACATTCATTAGCATAACTTGAGTTAGACGTTATGCTGGTATATATTTTTAACCTTAATTATAAATGTGTGTTTGAAAGAAAAAAATATTTATTTATAAGGACACCTTACATACTTATATATATATATATATATATATATATATATATATATATATATATATATATATATATATATATATATATATATATATACCTAACCTTTTTAAACCTAAAAAGTAACCTAACCTAACTTAAAATAAAAATAAAAATTAATTTACTTGAAAAAATCTTAAATACAAAGATATATATATATATATATATATATATATATATAATATATATATATATATATATATATATATATATATATATATATATATATATATATATATATTTACGGTTGGCAAAGCCCGGAGGCCTACCAATATCCACAGGAGTTGGAAAAATCTATTCTGGTCGATGGAGGCCGACATGTCCAGATTTATGTTTTTTGAAAGTGTGCAAGTCAAAGGAAGTTGGGAAAACTGATAAAGGGAGTGTGTTACAGACTTTACTAGTAGAGTATATGTAAGATTGAGCATAGCGGTTAAGTCTGGGGTATGAGAGTTGAACAGAGAAATGATGGGAATGTGTAGAGAGGTGTGTCACCCGAGCTCATCTCAACCGCTCAACCGGAAAGGAAATTAGAGAGAAGATCACAGAGAGAAGGATAGATACCGAAAGAGGAAAGTTAAGAAACCAAAGCTTTGTGCCAGACTCTATCGAAGGCTTTAGATATGTCCAACGAGACAGCAAAAGATTCACCGAAATGCCGAAGATCAGAGGACCAAGAGTCAGAGAGATGGGAAAGGAAAGAAGATCACCAGTAGAGCGTTTCTTCCGAAAGGGATACTGGCGATCAGAGATAAGATTAGAAGAATTGAGATGTTTCCAAATCTTCCAGCTAATTAAAGATAGATTCGAAAATTTAGAGAGAACGAAGGTCAAAGAAATGAAACAGTAGTTGGAGGGTTGAGAGGGGTCCCCTCTTCTTCAGCACAGGCTGAATGTTCGCACGTTTCCAGCAAGAAGGGAAGGTTGAAGAAGAAAGACAAAGACGAAATAGTTTACCAAGGCAGAGTGCGAGCTCGGAAGCACAAGTTTCGAGAACAACAGGAGGAATACCATCGGGACCATACGTCTTCTTAGTATTAAGCTCAGAGAGAGCAGAAATTACAACATAAGAAGAAATTATAATTTTAGGCATAAATGAGTTAGAGGGGGTTGAAGGAAGAGGAATAGCTCCGGAATCATCTAAAGTTGAATTAGAGGCAAAAATTTGAGAGAAGAGTTCAGCATTAGAAGAAGGCAAAATAGCAGTTGTGCCGTTGGAAGACACTAGAGGAGGGAAAGAAGAAGCAAAGATAGAGTTGACATTTTTTGCCAAAATGCAGGAAAGAGCGTGAAGAGAAACCAGAAAGATTATTTACATTTGCGGCTGAGAAAAGAGTTTTTGGCATTACGAAGGATAGATTTTGCACGATTCGGGGATGAAATATAAGTTACATGAATTTCTGGAGTTTGAAGACGACGGTAAACCCTGAAGACAGCATCCCTCCGGCGAATAGCACGAGAACAAGCAGAGTTAAACCAAGGTTTGTTAGGTTTAGTAGAAGGGAAAGAATATGGAATGTACGCCTCATGCCAGAGAGAATCATCTCGGTAATGAGTTCTGCACTCTCCGAGGGACCCCTCCCACGAAAGAAATAATCATTCCACGGGAAATCAAAGAAGTACGACCTCAAGTCCGACCAGTTTGCGGCACCAAAATACCGCAAACGTTTCCTTTCCATAGAAGGGGTCTTTCCTGCGGAAGACTTGAAGAGATAGAAGAGGATACAGAGATAAGAAGGTGAATGGAGGAACCCAGACAAGGAAATAGTTTAAGAGTATAAGAAGGATTAGAAGTTAGAAAGAGGTCTAGAATACACAACAAACCCCTTTGGCTGAAAATTGAGGATAGAGACAGTAGGAGGAAACAGAATAGGGTATGCTCTCAGAACGCTCAAACACCTGAGTTTCGGTCAAGAATAAGAGGTGAGGTTTAGAAGAAGAGAGAGTGATGTTCAACAAAGTGGAAATTGGATTGAAGACAGTGAATGTTGCAGAGGTTAATAAAAAAAAGAATAATAATAAAAAAAAAAAAAAACAGACCGTACATCCAGAACAGCCGGTTTCAAATTCTTGGTGCCACCAACTCCCAGGTAGTGATAGGGGAAGGGATGGATGAGGGACTATTTTTGGAATCCGCCCCTCTAGAATTCTCCAAGGCAGTTGTTAATGGCGCCATATTGGTTAAATTTTTTTTATATATAAAGGATGTGTTGTATGTAGTATTGGTTATTGTGAGTTAAAGGAGGGCCTACTCCGTGTAGAAGAAGTTGGAGATGAGCGCGAAACGGTGCGTACCACTGGGCACCAGGAGGAGACGGGAAGCACCATTAACATCCCATATATCCAGTGGGGGTAATTTCATCTCATAGGGAGCCCCCACTTCCCTCCCCATATATATATATATATATATATATATATATATATATATATATAATATATATTATATATATATATTCACATCTCTCTTGGCATTGTTCTATTTAAAGGGAAACTTTTTGTAAGTTTTTTCCTAGAATCCATAAAGGGATCGAAATATATATATATATATATATATATATATATATATATATATATATATATATATATTATATATATATATATATATATATATATATATATATATATATATCTTACATTTAGTTCTAGGTAAAAATTCCTGTAAATTTCCTCAAGAAAATTAATAAAATCCAGAAAATGAACGACCTAACCTAACCTTAACCTAACCTAACATATCCTAACCTAACCTAACCTAAAAAATGGCTAAATAAAAAGCACTTTAAGTGAATTATCCTTTCATTAATAACTTTTCACTTATTAATGATTAAACTGAGGTTTGGGTGGCAGTCCCTTGCATAGCATTATGTGGTAAGAGTTATTTGAACTTTTTTTCTAGTATACTCCAAAAAGTTTAGCTACATGTTGTTAAAAGGTGGATACTTTTTTCTTCATAACTTAGACTTTAAGTCAGATGATATTGCATAGTTTGAAAATTCTATAAGGAACATTTATCTTCTCAATTTTTGTTTTCTATTTGTGAATGGAAAAAGACATGCAAGAGGCAATTAATTAAAATTTCAATTCTTAGATCTCACAAATAAACTGTATACTGTAAACTTCCTAATTTGGGATTGACTAGACTTATAGGAACATCCTAGACTTATAGGGACAACCTATAAACGTTTAGAGACACCCTATACTCATAGGAATTACCCTAAACTTATAGGGACACTCTAGACTTATAGGATTACCCTAAACTTATAGGAACACCTTAGACTTATAGGAAGACCATAAACCTATATAGGGACGCCTTAAACTCATATAAGTACAACCTATACTTATAGGAAATCCTTAAACCCATATAGGGACGCCTTAATCTCATATAGGTACACCCTATACTTATAGAGACACTCTAGAGGTCTAGAGTTATAGGGATACGTAACGATTCCAATTTTGAAGAAAAAAAAAAAATTTGTCCTT
>SEYY01009220.1:25000-27500 GCA_009176605.1 Armadillidium nasatum
CTTTTGATGCGAAACCCAGGTGAAGATACAAATACATGGCACACAAACATATGTTTATGAGGGATCCTCCCCCCCCCCCTCCCATACTCCTCGACCAGTTAATGATGATGATTATTTTCTAAATTATTTTCCCACCAATCACGTATAAACACGAAGAATAGCACATATGTGAAGCACATACAACAGTAGCGCCTGGTATAGTTATATACAGTATATATGAATAAAGATTAAATGAATGATAAATACTAAAGTTTTTTATAGTCTACAGTTTAGATCTGAATGACATTCACTTTTTGGTCCTTGTCTAGAAGTTGCTCCCAAGTAGGTTTTATTCATTATATTGGAAAGTTTTTAGTTGTGTAAGATTAGGCTACGTTAGGTTAGGTTGTTATGTTAGGTTAGGTAAGACACGTTGCTAAAAATGAAATGGAAGCATCTTCTAGACAAGGTCCTACCTTTGTATAACTTTTGCTTAAGGAAGATTTTGAATTTTCTCTGATTTTTTCAAATACAAGTTACTTATGCTATCTCTATCCACCTACCTCTATGCCCATTGTCCTTCTCTCTCTCTCTCTCTCTCTCTCTCTCTCTCTCTCTCTCTCTCTCTCTCTCTCTCTCTCTCTCTCTCTCTCTCTCTCTGTGATTGGAACTCTTCAGATGTAAAAATTACTCCCGACTGTTTCCATATAGATTTTGTTCCAAAGTGTCTTGTTGTTGTTAAGTGCCGTACACCTCTTGCATTTTCTCTCTCTGACGTCATTCAGTGGTCTATCTCTCTCATACCCTTTCCCCCATAAATAAAAAAAAATACTCTTACCCCCCCTTCTGACCCCACTATCCTTTCTCCGGTTTTGTTTCGTAGTCTTCTAATGCTTTGTTTCCCCCGATTTGTAGTAGGGGGTGTCATTTCTCAACCTCTCGTGTACATATGTCTTTACACACACATGGCTACCTACCCCCCCCTTTTATAAAATGATGCCTCCTTCTTAAGCCCCTTCTTTCCACCACCCCCCTTCATCCCCATTTTCTCACCAGCTGTTGATCTTGTCCTTTACGATTGAATGAATGAAATTTCGGCAAACGACATTCAACAAGATGCGAATATGTATGTATATATATATAAAAAAAGAGAAGCTTCATGTATGCGTCATTGCATGTAAGTTAAGGATTTGTGACCGCGCGGAAAGATGCCTATTTGTGTACGGGGGAAGGCAGAGAGTGTGTGTGTGTGCGTGTGTGTGTCTGTACGGAGTTTAGGTGTAAGTGTCTAAATTGACCGAGTTTCTCCACAGCTGATATCTTTCAAGGTCATGGCTATTTATACTATACTAATAGAGAGAGATGGAGAGAGAGAGAGTAAATCATATGCGAAACAAAGAGAGAGAGAGAGAGAGAGAGAGAGAGAGAGAGAGAGAGAGAGAGAGAGAGAGAGAGAGAGAGAGAGAGAGAGAGAGAGAGAGAGAGAGATGGCCAGTCAAGATCGGTGAGGAGAAGTTTTAGACTCGGGTCAAGAGGGAATAGGGTTTAGATTTGTAGAATAGTTGAAAATTATATTGAGATGAAGATAGTTATTGAAATGCAGTGAATGAACAACGAATTTAAAAATTATGAAATATTACTACAACTGATACTCTTACTATTGTTACTACCACGACTACTACTACTACTACTACTACTACTACTACTACCACCACTACTACTATTACTAATAATAATAAAAATAATAAATTATTTTACAGAATATCAGAAATGCAACTTTTTATTTATTGATTTTTCAAACTTTCTTCTTCTTTTTCTTCTTCTTCTTCTTTTCCTCCTTCTTCTTTCTTCTTTTTCTCCTTCGTATAGATTTCTCGAACATATTTTTCTTCCAAAAATAAACTGGAATTCGGTGAAGCTAATTTTCTCCATAAAGTTAGACTTTTTAACATTTTAAAAAATAAGATGACCCCAATTAGAGGTTATTTTTAACCAGCTGTATCTATGCACAACATATTCTATTTTAATATATATATATATATATATATATATATATATATATATATATATATATATATATATATATATATATATATATATATATATATATATATATATATATATATATATATATATATATATATATATATATATATATATATATATATATATATATATATATATATATATATATATATATATATATATATATATATATATATATATATCTAATAAAAAAATAATATGATTCGGCTGTTGTCGGGAGTGGAGGTGCTTCAAACAGATGGGAAAAGAAAAGAAAGAATCATCAGATGGAAGAGAAGAGAAGAGAGGAGAAGATAAAAGAAGAAAAGAGAAAAGACGTAGCAACCATCGCAATCTATTCTGAAAATTGGAAAGATTGTTTAGAGAATTCTTTAGAATTGTACTGAAAAGAAAATTATTTTCCGAACAACTTAAAAATAATATTTATTTTAAAAATATGAATTTTAATTAAAATATTTTCAAAATACAAAATTAA
>SEYY01009220.1:30000-42500 GCA_009176605.1 Armadillidium nasatum
AATAAAAATTATTTTATCAATAATAATAATAATAATATTCACTGTAACAATCTTGAATGATTTTTTCTTTAAAATTAAGGATAAGATTCTTCTTCTACGAATTCATCCTCCAGTCACGTGTTGCGACTTCAGACATCCTAATCGAAAGTAATTGAAATTAAAACAATTTACAAACTACTGTTATAGAACCACCTTTGAAAGGTGAAAATTAAAGTTCTTGTATCTTATAACAACTACAGTAATAACAATAAAAACGATAAAAGTAACAATTATAAATTAAATATCAGCAATAATAATAATAATAATAATAATAATAATAACAATAATAATAATAATAATAATAATAATAATAATAATAATAATAATAATAATAGCAGTAAAACCAACTACAAAAACAATGATATATAGAATCATTAATAACAACAGTTCTATAACCACCGACACCAAACATAACAAGTAACCACAATACTACTACTACTGCTACTACTACTACTACTACTAATAATAATAATAATAATAATAATAATAATAATAATAATTCTGGTAGTTTCTGGAACTGATGAGACGTGAAAATTTATTTTTAAAGAAATGTTAATTAAACTATTTGTAGGAGAAGAAAAGCCTTTCCTAAATCAGAACCTTTTTACTCTTTAGGAATAAGACAATTGTGATCTGTTATTTGTAGAACTAATTAAAGGCAAAATAATTAAAAAAAGTGAGAAAAAAAAAGAAAAGAAAATGAACTCGAAAAAAATAGAATCAAGAAGAAGAAAGAGGGAAGAAAAAAAGAAAGAAGAACAAACAACAACAACAATAACAACAACAGAAACAACAAAAACAACGACAACAACAATAACAACAACAGAAACAACAAAAAACAACGACAACAATAACAACAACAAAAACAACAATAACAACAACAGCAACAATAATAATAATAATAACAATAATAATATTTAAAACAACAGCAATAACAACAAAAACAATAATAATAACAACAACATTAAAGAAAAATAGTTGAATCGGCTAAAAACAATCTTTTCTTACAGTTAAGAAACATAGAAAATTGTAAGGTTTAGACAGACTCTTTATTTCAACAATTTTGGTCTTGATAATCGCTACAAAAAAAAAAAAAAAAATGGAATGAAAACATGAATTGTCTTTTTTCAAAAGAATTGTTCGAGGAAAAGGAAAATTATAAAGTTTAGAATATTTCTGTATATAACCGTGCATATATATATATATATATATATATATATATATATATATATATATATATATATATATATATATATATATATATATATATATATATATATATATATATATATATATATATATATATATATATATATATATATATATATATATATATATATATATATATATATATATATATATATATATATATATATATATATATATATATAATATATATATATATATATATATATATATATATATATATATATATATATATATTATTATATATATTATATATATATATATATATATATATTATATATATTATTTTTTTTTTTTTTTTTTTTTTTTTTTAATAATTATATATTTTTTTTTTTTTTAAATTATTAAAATTTTATTGCAATAATAAAAATTAAATTATCAATTAAATAAATTTCTTATATATATATATATATATATATATATATATATATATATATATATATATATATATATATATATTATATATATATATATATATATATATATATATATATATATATATATATAAAGGGTATCCGGCAATAAAGGCAAAGTCAGCGTAATAAATTTTCGTTTTAAATTACTAATAAAGAGATTTATGGGGGATTATAAGTAAAATTAAATTAAATTAAAATAAAATAAATTAAAATTATAAGAAAATCAAATGAAAAAGAAAATCCATTCGATTAACTTAAAAATAAAAATAATAAAAGATGCTAACCGACCTAACTCATACTTTTAGTTCTTATTGTACATAAGAATTATTCATTTAAAAGACGAAGAAAATAATTTACGAGCCTAGACTTATCATATATTTGTTTTCAACGTAAAAAGATGATGCACACTTTAACCGAAATAAATCCCGATTTTGTTAATTTTCAATTCTCTCGCCCGTACGATTTTTTTGGAAAAATATGACATGATATTAAAAAAGTGATTGATTATTTGATTGATTGTTTAATCAGAAAATAGGAAAAAATCAGTACATTATGTGGACAAATTATTTATATTTTGACTACTCGAATATACAGACACTATCACACACCCACACACACACACATACACACACACACACACACACTATATATATATATATATATATATATATATATATATATATTATATATATATATATATATATATATATATATATATATATATATATATATATATATATATATATATATATATATATATATATATATATATATATATATATATATATATATATATATAATATATATATATATATATATATTTATAATCGGGTTTAACTTTTTTTCTTCTTTTATCTTTGTTTCAATATTGGACAGGATATGGAAAGAGGATAAGAATTGTCAGAAAATATTTATTATTTTCTTTACAAGTACAATGACACACTCTTTAAAACACACACACACACACACACACACACACACACACACATATATATATATAATATATAATATATATATATATATATATAATATATATATATATATATATATATATATATATATATATATATATATATATATATATATATATATATATATATATATATATATATATATATATATATATATATAATATATATATATATATATATATATATATATATATATATATATATATATATATATATATATATATATATATATATATATATATATATATATATATATATATATATTTATTTGCTATCAGCCGAAAAAGTGTTTATGAGAAGTCCATGTCTTCAGTGTCTGGGAAGCTCTTTTTGTTTTGATTGAGCAAAGCTGCAAAATATCTACTTGATTAAATCAAAACAATGACGTCATGTTGCTTTTTGGGGGGAAGTAGGACACTGGGGGAGGGGAAGGTGAGATTTTGGTATTTAAGAGACGGTACACCAAAGAAAAGTTTTCGAGTTTGACCAAAATTTTGAGTTTACTCGAATAATAATAATAATAATAATAATAATAATAATAATAATAATTTATTAATAAAAATAATGATATTTTTAATAATAATAAATAATAAAAAAAAAAAAAAAAAATAATAATAATATAATAATAATAATAATAATAATAATAATAATAATAATAATAATAATAATTAATAAAATTTAAAATTAATAATTTTTAAAATTAATAATTTTTGAATTATTAATAAGTATCTTTCAAAATATAATATATATATATATATATATATATATATATATATATATATATATATATATATATATATATATATATATATATATATATATATATATATATATATAATATATATATATATATATTATATATAAGGGACAGGTACCTCCAAAGCGATGACTTATCCCTCCCTATAAAAGCATTAGAAACACCAAATTGGGCTGCATTATTCCTTTGCATGAAAGTGATCACTGGTCCGTTCCCTTCCAACCCTTTTTTTAAAAAAAAGTTCACATCTCACGGGCATTGCCCTATTCGAGGAGATGAACTTTTCTACGGTAAAGTGATTGACTCACGCGCTTGAGGGCGCCGGTTCGATCCCACTTCGGGATCCTAGGTATATACTACCTAGAAAAGTTCCTCTCCTAGAATAGGGCAATGCCCGTGAGATGTGAAGTTTTAAAAAAAAAAAAAAAAAAAAAAAGTAATATATACCTAGAATCCCCAAGTGGAATTGAACCGGTGCAATCAAGCATGTGAGTCAATCACTCTACCGTTTGAGCCACGGTAGATGACAGGGTAGATATTATTTCCAGTATATTTTCTACCTTCTTCATGAAATGATTGTCGGAATAACTTATTGTCAGTTCGTCTCTTCATTCGCATATCTCACGTATCAAAATTTCCTTAGTCCATTTAATTTAGGAATATTTCATATTAGTATATGGGGTTCCACATACGTAAAATTAGGACTCAGGGGGTCGACATACGTAAAGTTAGGACTCAGGGGTCGACATACGTAAAGTTAGGACTCAAGGGGTCGACATACGTAAAATTAGGACTCAGGGGGTCAACATACGTAAAGTTAGGACTCAAGGGATCACATACGTAAAATTAGGACTCAAGGGGTCCACATACGTAAAGTTAGGACTCAGGGGGTCCACATACGTAAAGTTAGGACTCAGGGGGTCCACATAGGTAAAGTTAGGACTCAGAAGGTCCACATACGTAAAGTTAGGACTCAAGGGTCCACATACGTAAAGTTAGGACTAAGGGGATCCACATACGTAGAGTTAGGACTCTGGGGGTCCACATTCGTAAAGTTAGGACTCATTCGTAAAGTTAGGACTCCATGGGGTCCAATACGTAAAGTTGGGACTCAGAAGGTCCACAAGGAAAAAAAGGTTATGAACTCTTGGTTCAAACATTTCTCATTAATCATCTACTCATCCTCCGTATAAACGGTGAAAATTAATAAGTATTATAACACACACCAATAAAAACATCCAAAAATGAGCATTATTATATAGTTTATATACCTTAAATAAGGAACATTTATGCATTTATTTGGTGTGTTGGTCGTGAGTTATTCCCATTAATACTGATTTTTGAAGCCTTCTGAATAACAAGCTATTATCTTAAATTCTTCGACTATTTAAATTTTTACAGTATAGAGCATTATTATTATTATTATTATTATTATTATTATTATTATTATTATTATTATTATTATTATTATTATTAGAATATGTTCCAGTTTGAAATTTGTTATGCTGCTAAATAACTCTGTTATATTTCTTATGAGAATACAAATATTGATTGATAATTATTTTCACGATGTAATCCTATATGATGTAAATGGAAAGTTGGAATAACGATTTAGATAGTGACGAATTATTAATATACTTTTCGAAAAAATGGTTAAGGTTAAAGAAGTATCTAATTATAAAGAATATCTCTAGATTAAATTGAAGGATGCTCTATTGTTGTGGGTCGGGTGGAAAAGCTCCCTCCCTGAATGGGAAGTTACACTGTTGTGTATCTTTCATACCGTATAACCCCATTACGTCATAATTATTCCTCCATTTTAACCAAAGTATAGATGACAATAAGAGAATGAAATCGAAGAGGTTTTTAACTGCCATAAATTATGTTGTAGTTGACGGGTGACGTCATCCTTTTTCCGTTGCTCCCCCGATGAAAATTGCTTTAAATTACGTTCATCGTCAAAGAAACTCTCACAGTACCGTTATCCAGACTTTCATGATTATATTATTATTATTATTATTATTATATAATAATAATAATAATAATAATATAATTATTATTATTATTATTTCTTTTATATTTTATATAATAACTGAGGAAAAATAAATCCTTTCAATCGTAATGTACAATAGTTGGAATATAAACTACGGTAGGGCCTAGAAAACATTTTCTCCTTTGTTATATACACATATATATATATAATATATATATATATATATATATATATATATATATATATATATATATATATATATATATATATATATATATATATATATATATATATATATATATATATATATATATATATATATATATCCCAGGAGTACGGAGCGGAGCTTATTTCGACCATAGAGTAAATATATAGTATAAATTTATACTGTATATTATATTTATACTGTGCTGCGACACTCAATAGGCCTTTTTAACAAAATCAAGACGATTGTATTCCGAGAAGTTTGTACTCGGTGCTCTGATGACGTCATGTCATGTGACGTCGATTGATGATCCCAAAAAACTCAAAAATTTTTAGCTTTTGACTGCGTTCGCTTTTTTCTGAGAAATTTAAAAATAAAAATAAAAATAAAATTTTTTTTTCGTGATATTATTTTAAATTTTAAAAAAAAAAATAATTAAAAATAAATATTTATAGTTATTATTATAAGACCTTTTTGACCATTATATACATATATACACACACAAAAGGGAATGTATGTCTATTTGTGTAGCCATGTCTTTTGATACCGCCTTTTAGGAAGGAATCTTATGACCTGTGTAATCCTAAGACTTCAGTTATATTTACGGATTTGTGTTGATTGAAATATTTTCAAAATAATAATAATAATATAATAATAATATAAATAATAATAATAATAATAATAATAATAATAATAATAATAATAATAATAATAATAATAATAATAATAATATAAGCTAATAATAATAATAATAATAATAATAATAATAATAATAATAATAATAATAATAATAATAATAATAATAATAAGCTACTATAATAATAATAATAATAATAATAATAATAATAATAATAATAATAATAATAATAATAATAATACTAATACAACTAATAATAATAATAATAATAATGCTACTACAACTAATAATAATAATAATAATAATAATAATAATAATAATAATAATAATAATAATATAATAATAATAATAATAATAATATAATAAAAATGCTACTACAACTAATAATAATAATAATAATTAATAATATTATTATTTTGTTACAAATATTAGTTTTATATATGGTTTAGTAGATTAAGGTATTAGATACCTGTCGAATGACCTCATTATCCAGAAGGTGAAATGAAAAAGGACAATTAGCCTCCCCTATTCCTTTCCCTTCTCTACTGTATTCTCGACCAAACTTCTTATCGGCGACATGTCTACTTACTGCCCGAGTCACGGATCATTTAAGTAAAGCCAGGCAGGAGAAAGTCTAATCGCTATTGGTATAATGGTTTTTTAATACATGATTATCATTATTACCAAAGTATAATTATATTGAGTTATGAAATACAATGTTATGAAAGTTTGGATTACGGTACTTTGTGAGATCTATGACGTAAACGAGAATTCAAGCATTTAAGTAAAACCAGGCAGGAGAAAGTTTAATCGCTATTGGTATAATGGTTTTTTAATACCTGATTATCATTATTACCAAAGTATAATTATATTGAGTAATGAAATACAATGTTGATGAAAGTTTGGATTACGGTACTTTGTGAGATCTATGACGTCAACGTGAATTCAAGTAATTTATGTCTGTGATTCTTCAATTGATTTAAATCTAAAACTTTTTTATTTTCAGTGGAAGTCGATTTTGAATGACGTCACTACCATCATTACACTCTTGTTTGTTCGTTTATTTGAATTTTGGGAGTAATAGGCTACGTCATAATATATGACAGGCAAAACTGTTATTTGATTTTATTGCATAAATTAAGTAAAGAATTATATATGTATTAAACACCGAGTTCAAAGAAAACTACAGAGTTTTCCCCTAGAAGCCCCCTTTCAGAAAACTGGAACTGGACCTAATGTATGTATCTTTACTTTATTATTACTATAGAATTGATGAATTTAACCAAGAGGGCAAAGTAATGTGTATACAGATTTATAGAGGTCTCTATATTTCTATATAAAGGTAGAGATAAAAATAGAGAATTGGGATATTTTTCCCAGCCAAGTCGGTTAATATTAACCCCCAGCACTACCACAAAATGATTAATACTGTAGTTTGAAAATAAGGGTGACTTTCATCATAGTGGTTTCCCAGATTTCCTTTCACCACTGTGGTTTCCTTTCTTCATTACAGCCATTTTCTCATCCTGACAAAATAGTTTCTGGTCTTTTGCAAAAATAAAATACATTATAAATATTGCAACATATTACGAACGCTCAGCATGGTACAAGATGAATATTAATGAAAGATACCTAAATTGCATGAATAGTATAAAAGACTGAGGCAAAATTCTCAGTTAAACCGTAATACTGGTGCGTAATTATGAATGATTAAATGAATTATGGTTAAGATTGTATTTAAAGAAGCACAATTGATTAAAGAACTGAATTATTATAAATTAAGATGTTAATTTTTTTTCCTATCAACAACTAATATAGATTTTCCCTCAGTACACTTACATTGTCTACTATGAATAAGGTGGTACGTGAAAAGTACTTTTAATTTTTTGTCCTTTATAAATTTTTTTGAATGATATAGTATTGACAAGCTTTAGGGTGCGGTTGCTTGTCATTGTAAGTTTAGTCCATATATTGTAAAATGTGAGTTACATATTTTGCATGTTTCATGTGCATTTAGGTTGACAAATTATCTACTTTAGTTTGACTGGACAGTCTTGATAGATCATTGTGGCTTCTTATTGTCTCTATTTTTCTAAAGTTCGTATGTCATTGAGCTCAGTCCTGAAAATATCAAAGGACCCACTTTCTTAATTTACCTTTAAAAAAAAATAATTTTATCAACTATCAAGCCAGGAAAATATCGATAAATCCTTTTTACTGACTGCAAAGATATCTGAAGTGTCGTCTTCTCCTTACACTGGAAAAATTGTCCTAACGAATCGTTGGGACAAGTAGAAAAAATGTCACAGTAAAATTTTCAATAGAGAAAAGACATGTTAAGCATAAGAAAGTCGTTCACCAATTTGTTTTCTAATAATAAAATAACTGAAAAAATTTGTTGTGACATTTTTGCCATTTGTCCCAACGATTGGTAAGAACAATTTTTGCAGTGTAAGCATACTCGACCATCAAACCTTCTTATCCTCATTGACCCCATTTTCTAATCCTAAAAATTACACAGTATTTATATAAAATTTCTATTCATTTGGTAAATGTCCTTCTTGCTTCCTAGTTTAATAAAGTTTCTTACACTGCAAAAATTGTCCTAACGAATCGTTGGGACAAATGGCAAAAATGTCACAACAAATTTTTTCAGTTATTTTCTTATTAGAAAATAAATCGGTGAAGCGACTTTCTTATCCTTAACATGTCTTTTCTCTATTGAAAATTTTACTGTGACATTTTTGTCACTTGTCCCAACAATTTCGTTAGGACAATTTTTGCATTGTACGAAAGAACTTTTATCTATTGATTCATGTTTTGATTTATCATAGGATTTATCGTAAGCAATTCTTCTTAGTAAATTGATGAAAATTTTCTACTCCAGTTCGAATGCACTGTGTGTTCAACTATTAATTTTCCTATTCTGAATGTATTTTAAACTTCGTTTTAAATAATTTTTGGGTTTAACTAACACACTTTGGCTTCAGACTTCAGATAGCACACTTCTGGCTTCTGACTTCAGATAACCACACCTCTGACTCTTTACTTCAGAAAATACGTTTCTGGTATCTGACTTCAGTTTTTTTCCGGCTTCTGACTTTAGATAACACATTTCTGGCTTCCTGACTTCAGAATAACACACCTCTGACTCATTACTTCAGAAAACACGTTTCTGGTATCTGATTTCAGTTTTCTTCCTGACTTCTGACTTTAGATAACACATCATTAAATTTAGAAAACATACATCTGGTTTCTGATTTATGACTTTAGATAACACATTTTTGAACTTCTGATTTCAAATAACTCACTCCTAATTTCTGACTTGGAACAGCACACTTCTGGCTCCAGACCTTAGATAACACACTTCTAGCTTCTGATTTTGGACAAAACACTTTTAATTCATAATTTTAGATAAAACGCTTTTGACTTCAGATAAAACAATTTTAGTTTCAGACTTCGGTAAAGACACTTATGGCTTCAGATGTTAAATAACACACTTTCGACTTCTGATTTTAGACAAGACACTTTTGGCTCATAAATTTAGACAAAACACTTCTGGCTTTCGGCTTTAAATAAAAAACTCTTGTAACACTTCATTATAAAATTTTATATAAAGCTTCACGTGGTTTTATCTAAATAAAACAAAATATCCCTTCATCATTCTTTTATTTTTCCCCTTTTCCTTTTATTTTCGTTCGTAGTTTGATTTTTCTTTGATTTTCGATTGTAAATTGATTTTTCTTTGATTTTCTTTTTTTTTTCGTTAAAAAGAGAATCTATAGTTTCCGTCATCGTTAAGAGACTCAATTTTTCTTCGTTTATTTCCTTAACTTTTTCTTTTCTCTCTATCTCTCTTTCTTTTTCCCCTCTCTTTATCTTTTCTTTTCAACTCGTTTTTATTATTCTTAGAAGTTCTTTTTGTATTAAAATTTGACGTAGATTTCCGTTTTTTTTTTTTAAATGCATTTAATATTTTTGTGATTTATTAAATATCCCTGTATACTTTTTAATTTTAAAATATCTTTAAATTCTTTTCGTTCTTTTTATATATTTTTGTATGCTTTTATATATTTCTATATACTTTTTATTTTTTATATACTTTTCAATGTGCTTATACACTTTTTCATTTTTATTTTTAAAATATTTCCATATATTTTTTTTTTTTTATTTTATATATATTTTTAAATGGTCCCTATATACTTTTTAATTTTAATTTTAAAATATTTCTTTTATATACTTTTTTATTTTTTATATACTTTTCAATATCCCTACATACCTTTTAATTTTAAAATATTTCTATTTACTTTTTTTATTTTTTATACACTTTTAGATATCCCTACATACTTTTTAATTTTATTTTTAAAATATTTCTATATACTTTTTTTATTTTTTTATACACTTTTAAATATCCCTACATACTTTTTAATTTTAATTTTAAAATATTTCTATATACTTTTTAAATACTTTTAAATATCAATTTTAAATTAAAATGACTTTTCTCTTCATCGTCTCGGCATTTCATTTTTAAATCTGATCCTTCCAATTGAGAATCTGAGACTAAAAATTTCATTTCAAGTTTTTTTTTTTTTTTTTTTTTTTTTTTTTATTTTTTTTTTTTTAAACTTTTGTCAAAGGTTGCTTACTGCCCTATTAAATAACGAATCATTTAAAGTATTAAAATCCACTGAAGCCCATGATATCGCTTAGACGCTAATTTTGAAGTGAGAGAGATTATACAAAGATGGAAAAACAGATGACAAATAACTCCACAGAACAGATGCGGCTGCAAAGAAGAAAGTACCACACCTAATTTGGCTTTAGTTGTATAAATGCAGGCTTTTAACTCTTAATAAAAGACCAAAGTCTATTTCAGAAACGAAAGTTTATATATATATATATATATATATATATATATATATATATATATATATATATATATATATATATATATATATATATATATATATATATATATATATATATATATATATATATATATATATATATATAGAGAGAGAGAGAGAGAGAGAGAGAGAGAGTCATGTCTAAAAATTTGGAATTAAATCTTTATCAATTTTATTTACTTTGGGTATTTTATTATAATTTACTTAAATATATATTATATATATATATATATATATATATATATATATATATATATATATATATATATATATATATATATATATATATATATATATATATATATATATATATATATATATATATATATATATATATATATATATACTCTTTAGAACATTTCTCACAATCGTGGAGTGGTGTATGAAAGCATGCCATATCCATTCCCCAGCACTTATCCCTCACCAATCTTTTCCATTCACCCCCATCCTCCTTCAACCGCACACTTTCCTCCCAGGTCATCCCTCTGTTCCTCAATAACTCCTTCACCCTACTCATCCAACCTCCCCTTGGTCTTTCCCTACCTTTGACACCCTCCACTTCTAATACAAATACTTTTTTTGCCAGTCTTCCCGCATTCATCTTATCAACATGTCCAAACCGCCTCAGCATGCTCTGTTCAGCCCTCTCAACCATATAACTCCAACCATACATCTCCCTTATTCTAACATTCCTGACTCTATCCCTTCTACCTAAACCACACACCTTTCTCAGACCCTTTCATACCGAAAACCTCAACGTTTTTTATGTTTCTCGCATTCAGTCTCCATATATACCTCACTCCCATTCATAACCACAGGTATTCAGCATCCCACACAACATTTTCACCTTCACCTCTCTTGACAACCTTCCTCTGCTCCAATTATCCCTCAAACCTCCCAACACTTTATCCCAATTCTCTTACTTTACCCTACTTCATCACCCTCGCTATCATCACCACCACCTCAAAAAACTTCACCCCCAGATATTTAAATGATTTAACTCACATCAATCTCTCCCTCCCCACTTTAATTTGCATTTCATCTCCCCCATGCGCACCCCTCTCCCTTCCCTCCTCATTTTTCATCCATATAACACTTAAAACTTACCAGCATTTACTCTTAATCCCAACTAGTTACATCCTTTTGTAAATTCTTCCACTAGTACCTTCAAACACCCCTGTGTCTCCTCTGAAAGTACATCATCCGCATCCTACACTCCGTGTTGCTCCCTCATACTCATCCCTCTACATACCATTTCCATCATTCTTACCACTATATCAATAAATAAAATAAACATCCTGGAGACATTACAGAACCTTTTCTCAATCCATTATTTACATCAAAAACTTCAGTCTCCGTTCTATTTACT
>SEYY01009220.1:55000-60290 GCA_009176605.1 Armadillidium nasatum
AGTAGTAGTAGTACTAATAACAGTAGTTTATTTTTTTTTTGTTGTGTTTTTTTATTATTAAAATCATTATTATTATAATTATTATTATTATTATTATTTTTATTTTTATATATATATATATATATATATATATATATATATATATATATATATATATATATATATATATATATATATATATATATATATATATATATATAATATATATATATATATATTATATATATTATCACCACTGCTCACGGTTCGGTGCCCGTTTTGAAAATGAGAGCGTAAAATGTTTTAATTAAGAAATAATGAAAATTGTACAAATATCATACAATGTTCATTGAACTCAAATTTCTCACGTGAGCAGACGCAATCGTAATGTGAGGAAGATTAAATTCGAAAGGAAACAAAAAAAATGGAACAGAATTTCACAGAACAGAGGTAGCTTGAAAGAAAGTAATACCATAGTCTACTATCCTGGAGTTCCCAAAGTTCACACAAAGTTCATGGGCACACCCTTCATTCCTTGTGAAATGAGGCAGTCGTAAAGGTAGTTTAATTCGAGTGTCAACTCCTTCAAGCATTTGTCACTATAGTACCTGTAGAACAGAGACACAACACCAACGTTACCTTCTCAAAGATAAAAGATCAAATCAACTTGAAAATGCGGAACAGTTTATAAGGCTGTCTTTTAACATTTGACCAGACAACCAGACCCTCTCCAAAAGAAGGGTGAAACCTGAGTCAACTCACCCCCACCCAAGATATGTGGGCCGTGCTCCATATAAGGGCAGGATGAAACTCTTTTATGGCTGAAATAACTGAGAAAAGCAAAAAAATTCGTAGTCAAAACAGAACTCCCAGCCTCCTTGAAGCCACTTTAGCAACTGTTGTGACGTGAGGTTTCCAGAACATTTTTATCCCTTAAGATAATCCAAGGATGTTATATTGTCAACAGGAAAAACTGGAGAACATTTGAGGAGAAAAAAGTTATAAAGTATCATTAAGAGGAGGGAGATTTGTAGAAGCTGGCGTCTTAAAGAATTGAATTTCGTAAGGTTGAAACTATCCCAAATGGGAAATTGGCAGATAATTGACAATACGCTACACACATTACTACAATACACTACAGATTGGCAATAATACAATCGAAAAGATTAAGACGAGGGACGACTCTCTCCAGTAGATGCCAAAGAGTGAATAGGTTTGAAATGATTATTCAGAAGAATGGAGGCTCAATTCATCGGAATTTAAGTGAATAGAATTAAATGAACAACTGAAAGATTTTATTAACATAAAGTAGGAATAGAGTAGGTGATAAGACAGAACCCTGAGGAACACCAATAAGTAAAAGGAAAAGAAGAAAGTACCCCATTGTTAATCGATATGAAACCCAAAGAATGGAAATTTGGAAAACAGCCACAAGTGTCATACCTAATCAAATGCGTTAAATAACTCCACCACACAAGATTGCTCATGATCCCTAAGGGATTAATTAACAAGTAACACATAGGGATATAAATCTGTGTGATAAGAAAGCATATTATCCGTAAACTTCGAGCGCTGAAAGTCGTGCAGATGATCGAAAAGAAAGGAATGGAATTCCAAATATTTCCAAGAAATGGGTTTGAGAATGCTTTCAAAAAGTTTAGTCAGAATGTAGGTGAGAGATATAGGGTGATAGTTAGAATCATCAGACATTTCTTCGGGATAGATTATACTGACGCTAGTTTTTAACAATGATGAGAATCAACATAGTGAATATAGTTGAAGTATCGTAGAAACACACTCTCCCAAAACTTGGAGAGGAATGACATCCGGGACTCTTTCCCGCTAACGTTCACAGATTCTCAGGAACCGATATACAAGATTAACTGTAATCACTAGTTAAGGTCATGAGACACCTGAGAGGAGAAGTAGGATAAGGATTACCAATGTTCTTTAGGGTTGGATTAGAGTAAAACAAAAGGTTAAAGAGATTAGAATTTTTAATTGGAGTATTAGCAACAGAACGATCAAAGTGAAAAGAGAAGGAAAGATAGAGATATACAGATGTTGTTCGAGATTGTTTTTGGCAAGAGGTTAAAATTATTCGTCAGTAAGTAAACTAAGGTTGTCAGCGTACTTTTGCTTAGTGAAAATCCGTTTGATAACCGAATAATATCCATGCAACCATTTCGCACTGAATGAAAATTAGCGAACGAGATAGGAGAGAACGAAAATAGCAAGAGAACAAAAACGATCGACCTTGGATTTTGAGGAAGAAGATATATGAATCTGTTCATAGCATCAGTGACTATATTATAGGCCCAACTTTATTAGCAGAAGGAGAAACGTCTTCAGAGTCAAAGCATGTGCTCCTGAGACAGTTAACGTAGAAGCAACGCAAAATACCGAATTGCCCCGAATAAAATGCCAAAGAACACGTTTATGGCAGTATGAAACTGTTTGAAAATTAATTTAATTAAGAGTTATAAGGATATGGTTAGATTTACCAACAGGAGTGAGGATGGAGAATTTACATATAGAAGGAAAAGTGTTGAACCATGAGTCAAGGGTGATGCAAAATTGTTTGTCACAATCAGGAATATGAGTAGGTTCGCTAATCGTCTGTTCTAGATTGTTTAAAAATGCTGAATCATTCAGTCTCTTCCCTTCCGAGATCTATACGAAAGAACCACAACCATAATCAGTGTTGTGTACTTTGAAATCCCCAAAATAGAGAAGGAGAGAAGTATTTGAATAAGAAGATGTAATAATCTCAAGAGAAATAGTCAAAATACTCAAAATAAGGGAAGGAAAACCCGCTCCTCTGAAAGAAGAGTAAAATAAAAACAAGATCAATGTAGTAGTAGAAAGACATTTTAATAAGCCATTGAACATTGAACTTAGTTCAATTGAGATTTTCATAACACGTTATATATATATATATATATATATATATATATATATATATATATATATATATATATATATATATATATATATATATATATATATATATATATATATATATATATATATATATATATATATATATATATATATATAATATTTTTTATATTTTTTTTATTTTTTTTTTTTTTTATTATTATTTATTATTATTATTATTTATTAATTATTATTATTATTATTATTATTATTATATTAATAATAATAATATTATTATTATTATTATTATTGTTATTATTATTATTATTATTATTATTATCATTATTATCATTATTAATTATTATTTATTAGTGGTAGTAATTGTGGTAGTATATTAAGTTTTTCTGGATTATATATATATATATATATATATATATATATATATATATATATATATATATATATATATATATATATATATATATATATATATATATATATAATATATAAGTATATATATATGGACGTACGTGACCTTTGTTTTTACATATAATCTCTTCTATGATTCTGCTTTTGGCGCTTTTATAAAAGCTAAAAGAGGTTTGCCAATGGTGGCACAATACCCAATAATAAAACATTGATTTTTTGGTATAAGAACATTCAATTCGAGATTATATATATATATATATATATATATATATATATATATATATATATATATATATATATATATATATATATATATATATATATATATATATATATATATATATATATATATATATATATATATATATATATGGTGCTTCCGGTCTTTGGCATTTCGGTGAATCTTTTAATGTTGCGCTTAGACATATAGAAAGTCTTCGATAGAGTCTGGCACAAACCTTAGATTAGATTGCACCTTTTCGAGGACTGATGTGTGAGTAGAACCACCCTAGATGTGGGAGACGTACTCCATACAGAGGCGAACAGCATCTCTATAAAAAGCATGCAATCGGGGTGGCGTGAATAAATTTCAAAAATACCTCAGAACACTGAACCTCTTAGAAGATTGTTTAAAAATTGAAGTAATGTTTTCCTTTCAAAAAAGGTCATGAACAGAAGAATAGATTCAGAAAAAAGGGAAATTTGGAAATCAAGGTTTTGTGCCAGTCTCTATCGAAGGCTTTCGATTATAGGTAAAGTGTTACAGAAAAAGATTCACCGAAATGCCGAAGAGTGGAGGGCTTAGGAACAGTGAGAAGGGAGAGAAGATCATCAGTGGAGAGCTCTTTGCGAATGCCATACTTCCGATAAGAGATAATATTAAGAGATCTGAGGTATTTCCAGATTCTAAAACTTCAGAAAGAGAGGAGGTTACAGAAATAGAACGATAGTTGGAGGGTTGAGAGGGTTCCCTCCTTCTTCAGCACAAGCTGAATGTGCGCACGTTTCCAGCAAGAAAGGAAGTTTGAAGTATAGAGACAGAGAGGAAATTGATTACCAATGTCGAGTGCAAGCTCAGAAGCGACTAGTTTTGAAAACCGTTGGATAGAATTCATTGTTTCTTAGCGTTAAGCTCAGAGAGAGTAGAAGTGACGTCCTTAGAATAAATTACAATATAAATCATAAATGAGTTGAAGGAGGCTGCGAGAGAATTAATAGTTCAAGAATCGTCTCTGGTGGAATTACAATCAAAAGTCTGAGCGAAGAGTTCAGCTTTAGTAGAAGGTAAAACGGCAGTTGTGGAGGAGAAGAAGAAGCAATGTTAGAGTTGACATTATAATTATATTTTTTTTATTTATTTATTTATTTACTTTTCTTTTGTGCAAAATTCAAGAAATGGCTTGAGATGGAACCAGAAAAATTATTGCATTTATGACGGAAAAATTAATTCTTAGTGTTAAGGAGAATAAATTTTGTAAGAGTTGCACGAGTTGCATGAGTTTCTGGAGTTTGAAGACAACGGTAATCCCTGAAGGCAGCATCCCTGCAGCGTATAGCACTAGAACATGCAAGTTAAACCAAGGTTTGTTAGATTTAGTAGAAGGAAAAAAATATGGAATGTACTCCTTCATGCCAGAGAGAATCACCTCAGTTATGCGCTCTTCACATTCCAAGGGATCCCTCCCACGGAAACAGTAATCATTTCATGGGAAATAAGAGAAGAACAATTGCAAATGCAAATCAGACCAGCTAGTAGCACTGAAATACCAGAAGCATATATATATATATATATATATATATATATATATATATATATATATATATATATATATATAATATATATATTATATATATATATATATATATATATATATATATATATATGTGTATGTGTGTGTGTGTATGTATGTGTGCAAATTTTTTTTTTTGACAAATATATATTTATTGCGTGATTTTAATATCACATATTATATATATATATATAATATATATATATATATAT